>CM076581.1:878491911-878677466 GCA_034641835.2 Pinus albicaulis | reverse complement strand
CACAAACCAAATGAATCATTAACAATATCGCTTTCCATGACACCTATATATTATGGCCATTGGGGTTTGTAAGTTTTTCATTAAAAACTCTAAATGCATGGTAAGCTATTTTTTTTTTATAGGAGAATACTTTGGATCATATCCCGTATTGTTTTGAGTAGGAATTTCATCTAAAGGTACGATTGATACCAACATTATCACAGTCTAGGAGGCCAAGAGGTTGAATGGAGGTGGGGTCGAAAGCTCCAATTTAGAAAAACTTAAATTCTATGTATAAATATTTAGTAAAATCACATTGAAATAATAGATTTTTAGAAGGAATTAAATTATGAGTATAAATGGTGAAAGGGTACAAAAAATATAGATTTGTAAAAGACTCATCTCGAAATATTTACGACACGCTTGAGGGGTCTAGGTTTTTTTTTCTATTTGCCAATTTTTTTTATTGCCAAGAGCCTTTAGTGAGCGAAGCCTAAGAATTTTCCTTTAGGTCATAGCAATTCATTCATATTTTTTTCCATTAAATTTAAATTCCATGGGATTGTGTATTATAGTCTTTTAAAAAAAATACTAATAACTTTATTTAATTATGTACCCACCCTTTTATCAATCCCATATGACAATACATAACACTCTCCCTGAGTGATGGAAAATTTGCTAGAGAGGAAGGAGGAAAGGAAAAGAGAAAAAAGGAATGAGAAGTGTTTTCCAACTTTTCCACTAACAGGCAAAGTATGAAACTAAGAGATATTAATAAGAACATGAATTTAGTTTTACGCATCTACTTTTAGAAGGGGGAAATGTTAGATATTTTATTAAAGGTAGATCCTCAAGAAGTGGATAATTCCATATTTTGATTAAGATGCCATTAGAAAGTGACGATATGCATTAGAATTGATAAACAAAACAACCCTGAGAATGGATGTGAATTATTTAAATGCTACCCAAAAAGTCACACTAGTAATGAGCTGATGAGCATGCCACTGATGAGTTGTGAGTGGTCAACATTGATGAAATTCTCAATGATGATTGTTTTGAGTTCGTCATCTATGAATGAATTCATGATGGGTTATGAATCACCATCCCTGATGCCATTATTGTCTACTAATTTAGACTTCCTCTCTATTTTGCAAAGATCATTAAAAAGAAGGAAATTTTTGTCATCATATTTTTTTAATGTTATTATTTCATTTTCGATATAATTGATGTTGTGATCTAATTTTGAGGGGGATATTTACTTTTCAAAAGGATCAAAGGAGGTATTTTAAGGCATGATTTATGTCTCTTTGAAGATATCGAAGGAGGTCTTTGCTTTTGCAAAGTCTTGTTATTTTTGTATGATTTTATTGGAATCTCGAAGTGGTGAACTACATATGTAATAGTGAGAAGCATGGTGAACTACATATGTAATAGTGAGTTAGCATGGTAGTGGTTGTAGCGAGACTGAGAATATATATTATAATTATGATGGTTTTATATATTAATTTATGATTATTGTTTTTGTATGTATTCAAGGTATTTTTTATTGTGCATCTCATCATAATTTATTTTTGGAATAGGTACACTATGTCAATATTTGATGTACATTATGTGTATGGGTTTATTACATTATCAATGATTGGAATGATATAAGTTTAATATTTGATTAGCTTGAGGTTAAAAATAATAAATAGTAGTTTTAGTAATTCTAATTTTTGTATGATTTTTTTAAAGAATTTTTTTGCAAAAATATGGTTAAAGGAAAGAAATATCGAGGAACACTTTAAGAAATAAGGGGAGCAAAATATGAAGAAAATCAAAGGTAAATGGAGAGAAACAAAAGAAAACTTACGAAGTTTAAGTTATTTTGAATTTTAATCTACTTGTTATTAAGGTATGTTAGGGAATGATAATTTAATGGGAGAATTCAAAAGCTAAGATGAAGAAATCAGAAGATTATGTAACCATAAAAAATATTTTTTTACATCATTGAGACTATAAAAACATCTAGACAACATAGAATCAAGGATCATAAATAAAAACATAACTAAATGGCTTGAAGAAGAAATGTGCAAAAACATTGAATATTAAGAGTTAAACACTAAAGATGTCAGTGATAAATTTGAGTGAGAGTTAAGAATATGAATGAAAGTTATGTATAAAATCACACATTAACTTCAAAAGGAGAAATAAAATGAGATAAAATGATGTCAATGGAAAATACTTGAAGACACTAAGCTTCATTTGAAAACATAATGATCAAATATGATGGAATCATCTCAAAAGCAAGACTAATTGACGATCAAACACTAAAAATGATTAATGATTAGGGTGTAGAAAAATAAGGTAAAACATCAAAGGTAGAATCTTATCAACGTCGTCATCATCATGAAAAGTTTACAATAACAACAATAATTACATAATCACTTTGATAAGTGTGGAAAGTGAAGCCAACAATAATTTTGCGTCGTGGAACCTTTATGCAATCAATACCAAAGACCAACATCTATTTATCACTATATGCCTAGGATAAACGAATAGAAATTATGCAACACCAAATGATCAAAAGTTGATGCGGATAAAAATTAATTATAGATGAATAGATAATCATTTTTTGTTGCAAGAGAGTCAAAATTTAAAAAACTCATAATGTTCAATTTCATCAAATATAAATCCTTTAACTAAAAATATTTTCAAAAATGTTATGACCCCAATGGGGTATATAAGGGCCCAAATGTGCATGTCATAGTACATTACCATTTCTAGTGAATCTACATGGAAATGAGTAAGAATTAATCTACATAATAGAGGAATATACTTTATTATACATGTTGACTTAAATGAGTGTTGTGTTAAATTTTTTTGGTTTACTCATGAGTTACTCTCGTAATATCCAAGGAGTTATTTTATGACTAATCATAATTTTACTTTTGGTTGTTGTGATCCATGCCAATATTTGATGCACATTGCATATGTGCGGGATTATCACACTTGTTATGCATTAAGTTCATAACAATTTTGACACTGGGGCTTTTGTTGTTTCAAAATTTATGATATGATTATGTGGGAGTATTCTATGATATAACTTGTCACCAAAAACTTCCTTCAACATTAGAATCACTTTAAAGATCATTGAGGGAGTATGTGAAATAGTTTATGGGTATATCTTTATTTTTGTGGTAGCTAACCCACGGGAGGATATAAACTATTGTGAAACAATTTATGGGTATCTTATATTCTAAGTGAACTTTTGTTTCCTTTTTGTTTCTACGTTGAGAATGAAAACACCAAATATTGGGGCCCTAGACTCTTATTAGAGGCTCTATAAGAAAATAAAGTATGTTTTCCTTGAAAGTGAATCCATGCATCAATGTCACCACTTAGAGGATTCAATATTGGAATTATTTTATCATTATCATGTTGGAAATGTTTTATAGTCATGAGTGAAGACTAATATGTTCAACCACACATAAACATGCAATTGTGTTCCTTTGGTTCAAATTTTCATTTCAATTTATCCCTTGAAAACTTACCATGATATGTTGATTAGATTCAATCTAGGTGATTTAAAAACTTGGGGTTTTCAACCTATGTTTTTAGCTAAAGTGATCACTTTAAATGTGTAGGGGAAAAAAATTATATATACAATGACATAAACCAAAAGGATCGTTGGCAATATGCCATGATCTGAAAAAACTCAATATTATGTGATTTTGAGTTTGTAGATTTGTCATGAAATATTATGAAATCCCTAAAAAGTTACAGGTTCCAAAAAGGTATCATGGGGATTATATCTCATACTATTTTAAGGACTTTGTTCTTCTTCCAAGGATAGGAGTAGGATTGAGGTCATACTATTTTTAGTACTATGTGGGTCATGAGGTTGGATGGAGGGAGGAAAAAATTCTAATTCATAAAGAATTAAATTTCAAATATAAATAATGAAAGAGCATTGAAAAAACATATATTTAGAAGACTTTATGTATAAATTGCATTAGACACAACTTGAGCAGCCTAAATTTTATTCCTTTGCCAAATTCTCTACTATTCATATATTCAATGAGATATAATAGAAAAGAATAAGTCCTTTGGGCATTGAATAATTGAACCACGTCTTTTGTTTATTGAATATCAAGAGATTAGACCGGATGGTACTTACAAGGTAGCATGTAATAAATTAATTTTTTACTTACCTTTATGAGAACCCCATATCACTATGTCACTCTCTCCTTGGGAAAAGTGATATATTCTAGAGAGAAGGGAGGAAGTGAGAGATCAAAGGGGGAGGAGAGAAAAAATATGGTTGAGAGGTGTTTCCAACCTCCTCAATAGAAAGGAAAATTATGAGATTAGGAGGAGATATTAGTAAGAACATGAAATTCATTTTCAAGTATCCACAAATGAATATGGAGAAACCTATGGTGATATTTTAAGGGTGGTACTTTAAGAATTGGATAATTCAATATTATAACTAGTAAGCCATTAGAGGGAGACAACATGCTTTAGATTAACTAATAAACCTAACCTTGAGAATGCATTTGAAGATTTCAAAGCAAAAAGAGAGGAAAATCTTTTAAAATAAGTTGATATATGCAAGAGATTTAGAAATATTTCTTCATTGACTTCCTTCCATCATGAATATGGTACATTGTATATTTTATATTTTTAAATTATTTAAGAGGGTGAAGGAGTTTCTCTCTCTCTTTTTCTTATGTCTTTTTTTATTTAAAATAATTAAAAACATATACAAAATACGAATTTTCTCATCATTTTGGGTTTTTTCTTTTTCTTTTCTTTTTTAAATAAAAAACTATTTTTTTAGTTGTTTTTTTTTTCTTTTTACATTTTTGTTTGCAATAGTGTTTGGTTATTGACCCATGATTTTAAATTTGTTGCAATTTTATACCAAAAAATGTGCCATTTATAATACTTGTTTTCAATCTAGGAGTTGATTTTAGGATTTTGGTTGCAATAGTATTAATTATTAAGGCCACTATTTCCAACAAGTTGTAATTTTAGACCGTAAAAATAATGTTGATGTTACACGGAGCATCACTTTTTGATTAAAAAATTATTTTAATTTTTTTGTTTTTAATGGTACCGATGGTTCAATCCATGATTTCAAATAAGTTTTAATTTTAACCTAAAAAATGTATTGTTATTAGAGCCACTTTTCGATTTGAAGATTGATTTTAAAATTTTTGTTGACAATATTATAATGCCATTAGGGCCATGGGTGCAAAAGGTGGTAATCTTAACTGTAGAGAAAAAAGGTGGTACTAGTAGCATAAATTTTAATTTGGGGTCAATTTTAGGGTACTTGTTAGCAACATTATGAGGTTTTAAAGCCATGGTTGTAAAAGGTTGCAATTTTAATCTTGAAAAAAGAGAATTCACAACCAGCAACACCACTTTCAATCTAGGAGTTGATTTTACTGCTTTTGACCCAAAAATATAGGTTTTAAAGGGCTAAAGTTATTATTTCAAGATCATAGTTATTGTCAAGTTAGTAATTATGTTCTTTATCAAATATTTGAGTTATCATCACTGAAACAACTTCTAGTAAAAATATTTCACTTTCATGCTAAGATGATTTATCCCTTTTGTACCTTGAACTAGTTTGATATCTAAAAAGGAACCTTTCATTTTGTATTGTTTAAAGTACCTTCCAAGAATTTCAATAATTATTACATATAAGTATGTGGATAGAGGCACCTTGTGTTAATTTCCTAGAGTCTTAAAGAGAATTTGACTAATCCACGATTAACTAATATGGAAATCCAAAGTAAAGTTATACAACATTGATCCAAACATTTCTCCAAAATCCAAATTACTCAGAAGCTTCATATCAAATTCAAGATTGACATAATCAAAAGCATTGCCCACATCTAGTTATGGCCATATCCACCATTCTTAAGCCTCCAAAATGAGTTCATAGATGTCTGTTGTGGATGAAACACAAAGCTCGTATTCTTATGAGTTCATTTTGCGGAGAAGAGGCATTATTCTGGTTGCATGAATTTTGTAATAGGTTTTATATGAGACGTTTCACAAAGGTATTGGCTTGGACCTATTCAAGTCATGAGGATTGTCGTGTCTTGGGATAAGGCTAAAATATGAGGCTAATTCCCCATCCCATTTTATTGAAAACCAAGGTTTCTTCCACGATCCTTATAAGGTTCCCTACTATTATTTCCAATTACCAATATATACAACCTTAATCGAAATCCAACTTGCCTTGTAGTCTTGGCCCATTTTAGTTAGGTTAAGGGTCCAAGGAATTAACATTTTGAATATGAAGCAAAAGAACATTTTGAAATGTTATTTTTGAGATATGCATTATGGTCAAATTATTGATATACCTTATGTTCGAATGTTATGTTATAATTTTCTGGTTTTAATGACAATAATTTCACTTTAAAATCATTTTTGTAAATAACATCACATCAAGCTAAGTTCTACATAGATTTAAATATCTTACGATCCCTCTTAAACCCGGTGGATGTTAACTTTTTCATTACTTTCTGCCACTAGTAACACTTAAATAAAGAAGAGGAGCTCTCATGTGTGCATGGAATGTTAATAACAAAGAATAACCGGTTAGTGTTAAATAAAAAATGGATTTAACCCGAATGTGAACTTTTGAAAATCATTATATAATTTTTTTTTTATTTAAGACAATTTCCCATTTTATCCTTTGACGTATATTTCCATCATCATTTTTAATGTCGAATTTAGATAAGATTTACTTAGATTAATTTTAAATTTTATTATATTTTGAATTTATAGCTTAAAATTAAATTATACTCTTACATTTTTTTATTTTTTTTTGGACATAATTGAGGTGTTTTCTAATTAGTAAATTAAAAGATGTATTACAATATATAAGCAAAAATAATAAATTGCAATCACAATAGTCAAATAAAGAACCAAAATACTAAAGATGTTATACTTTTATTGATGGAAGTAATGTTCAAGGGAAATCTCCAATTTAACACAATTATTATCACAAATAACTTCAAAAGATGTTTCATTATATTACTTATGTTTTTTTATATAGTATTATCTACTTCTAAATAACATTCTAGAGAATGAACTTTTTGATAGGAAAACCTTCTATGAAGCTTTCTTACATTTATTTCTTTCACACTACTACATTGGCCTGATTTACTAGAGATGGCTTGTTGTAAGGTTGAGAGGAATTGATTTACTAGAGATGGCTTGTTGTAAGGTTGAGAGGAATTGAGAGGAACATGAGATAAGCTTCGTGACATTTTCCAAATTCCAAGATTTTTCATTGCACTTCTCATGTGTATTAGGGAAAATGGATTCTGTACATTCAATGTTATGCCTTTTTAGGGCTTGTTGTAAAGTTCGAAGATTCTCTTAGCTATGCTCGTTATCCTTGACTTTGATACAAACAATTGTTACGAACCCCTTTAAAGGTAAATTTAGTGTTATTTAATAAATGGAAATTATGAACATTCATCATTATTTCTCAAGATAAATCATGTCCTCTGAAATAATTTGGAAATTTAAAAAAGATCACATATTTTAAAAAAATTCATTATTAATTTAATTTTTTATATATTACGAAATAATACTCATGAATTATAAAACAATTGTAAGATAACTAATATATAACAAAAAAAACCATGTATTTTTGGAATAATAAAATAGTTGTAACAAAATTACTATAGAACAAGAAAAATTATGTATATTTGGATGTATGAAAATTTAGATACATTTTATTAAGTAAAATTTTAAAAAAATAATGGTTATAAACATTTAAAAATAATTTTATTAAATAATTAGTTTAAATCGAGAGTTAAGATTGATTTAGGCCATCTCAGTTCCTCCTATAAAGAAACTACATTCCACATGAATACCATGGGTCAATACAATGGGTTGTATTTATAGTTTATCATTATTTGATTTTTTTACTTTTATTTTTTTATTGTATTTTGACCTAGTTAAAATGCTCATTATATTATGTCAATATTTTTATTTAATTTACTTTTATTTTTAATTTTGTATAATTTAACATAGTTAACATCTTAATTTAAAAGTAAACAAAACCTAAATTCAATTTAACTTATTAAAAAGAAAAACTAAAATTATAAAAAACATATATAAAAATATTAACGCTACATGTTATTAAAAACAATTACACAAATTATAACAATAACACATACAATTTACCTTAAAAACTACATATAATTAAAAAAAATTACACAAATTACAACAATAACACATATAATTTACCTTAAAATAATCTCAGCTTAAAAAATAAAATAATCTCAGCTTAAAAAAACCATAAGCAACAAATCCAAAAAACCCATCAAACAACAACTCTATTATTTTATATTTAAAAAACAACTATTCGTTAACTTAAATGCCCCCAAATCCATTATTTTATGATCAAAAAACAACTATTCATTAACCTAAATGCCCCAAAACACCTTGACCTCCCCAGCTATGTCTTTCTCTCAATTTTGACTTATTACAATGAAAAATACTCGAATATTTTAAAAAACTATAAATACTTGTAAAACCACATGCCGTGATATTAAAAACCACAGGCCATGATATTAAAGACCAAAAACCCCATCAACTATTATTGACCTTTACTCAACATCGACAACTACACTTTCAATTTATTTTGGATTTTGTGCTTAAAATTGACTCATTTAAAAAATGGTTAAGGGTAACACATATGATGTGAAATCGGTGGCATAGACTCAAATATGATTTTACATGTTAATTTTATATATTTAAATAAATAAGAAAGTACATTTATCATCAAATTAACTTATTTACTTCCATAACTACAGTATTAAACAAGGCTACAAGGTAGCTACTACCTGCCGCTTAGTTTAAATATATTAATGATGCAATGTGATACTGAAAATGTTTATGGGTAGCTATTACATGGCGCTTAGTGTAATTATAGAGATGTTGCAATTTGAGTTTGAGCATGTTTATGGAGATTTGCTTTGTAATAAAGTATAGTTAAATTAAATTTACACTTTGAGGATTTGGTGCGGATGGATGCTGCGATTGAAGGCTCCAAGAAAGCGGTGAAGATACAGTAGCTTTCCTTACGGTTTGAGTGAAAGCAGCCATATCCGACTAGTTTCCCCATGGCTGCATCCTCGGGAGGAGGGCCGCCACCCTCCTACCGCAATATCACAAGCGATGACCATTCAGTACGGCCACCCCATTCTGCATCTGCTCAGCAAAAGACTGCCCCTGTCTTGGGAGCAGAATGACAAGCTAAGATGAAAGGGCAATGCTTGCCAAGGGCAATCAAAAAACCAAGATTTGTTATCCCAGCGTCGAAATTGGACGAATATCGAGGATATATGAAGAATCATCCTCTAATCTGTAATTTTATAGGTATTTGGCCTTCATAAAAGGAATTACTAAAATGGATTCAAACAAAATGGCAGCCCAAAGGTCATATTGATCTGAAACAAGGGGCGAAAGGTTTTTTTACAGTTATTTTTTCAAATTTACAAGATAAAGAACGCATTTTTGAAGGAGGGCCCTATTTTTACAGCAATGCAGAGCTTTTTATTAGACAATGGGAAGAGTGTTATAACCCTTAACAAGAGCAACTTTTGGCTGCTCCTATTTGGGTTCGGCTATTTGGGCTCCCTATGGATTTTTGGGACCCTGAAATTTTGGAAGGAATAGGAAATTCTTTAGGTAGCTTTGATAAAATTGCAGACTCCACAACTCGGGGTCAATATACATCCTTTGCAAGAATTTGTGTTTATATGAATATCTCTAAACCCTTACCAGAGATGATAGAATTGGAATACGAAGGTAAAGTCTGGCTTCAGCTTCTCGACTATGAGCATATCCCCTTTTGCTGTCGTCATTGTCATGAGTATGGTCATTTGCACAAATCTTGCCCCTTAAATGACCTGGAACAACAACCTTCTCGCGGCCCCGAGATGCCACCCCGGCAGGATGAAGAAGGGTTTGTTCCGGTTTCCACAAAAAAACGGCCACCTTGTTCAGTGAACACCGGCTCTGGATCGGCTACAAAACAAAACCCTCCTGGTTCGAGAACAACAGAAAATAGGTATGAGATTTTACAAGAAGAAGGCGAACCGTCAATTTCAGAGGTTGTAGCGAAGGGCCCAGCAGACGGACATGCGGAGGTTCCACAGAAAAATCAATCCTCAAAGCGGAAAGCAGGGTAGGAAATGGATGCGCTTGAAGATAGTACGCTGCAAGAACTTATTCCAATGGAGGTAGAACAATCCAAAGACAACTTGAGTGCAGAAGAGAAACTTTTGAAACGCCTCTTGTTTGAATGGTGAAATCTTGATGATCGATTCATCCTGGCTGATCAGACGAAATTGTATAAGGAAAATTTTGAGAATTATCTAACAGTGCAAGCCCAGTGAGAAGCCCAATAACGAGAACAATCAGCCGGAAAGAAGGTACCCCCTCCTTCAAAACCTGCAAAAAAGAGAGGACGACGAACCCTGCAGGAATCAATACAGTTAGTTGGTGAAATGTTGATTAACATTGGAAAGATAATACCGTTAACAACGATATTTCAACAACTACCCAAAAATTCTTAATGAAGGTGCTCTCCTAAAAAATAAGAGGTCTGAATAGCAAGGGTAAGCAGCGACATTTGAAAGAAAAATTACAGATCGAGAAACCTCGGGTTATGTTATTACAAGAAACAAAAGTTTCTAAGAAAAAGCTTCAGTATATAATGCAGTCTTTCAAAATGCAATATGAGGTTATGGCTATTGACTTTGTGGGAATGTCAGGGGGAATAACCATCCTCTGGAATGGTGCAGAGATCAGAGCAGAGGAATGGATAGGCTTTCCCACAATTTTAACATCTACTTTCCGCTAGATTGGATCTAAGGATAGGATTCTCATCTCGGCCGTATATGGACCTCCAATTCTAGGAGACCGAGCAGAGTTTCTGCAGAGTATACGTATGTTGAGTACAATGCATAATGAAAATTATTGGCTTTTAGGTGGGGATTTTAATATGATTCTAAATATCTCTGAAAACAAGGGAGGGCTAAGAAGGGAGGACCCAGAAATGGCTCTTTTTCGAGAATTACTAAATGATCTACGTTTAGTAGATATCCCAACTGTTAATGGAAATTACACTTGGAATAATCGCAGAGGAGAGCGGCATCAGATTTCCTCTAGGTTGGACCATTTTTTAGCGACTGAAGCTTTGGTGAGCTTGGATATTTATTATGAAGCTGCTATTCTTCCTACTCTGGGCTCAGACCATTGGCCAATCAGAATGGAGATTGATGTGAAGGCAAGTCGACAGAATCACCCTTTCAGGTTTGAACTTTTTTGGCTATGGGATCCTGGGTTTATGGAAAAGGTTAAAAACTGGTGTTGTTCAAATCCAGTCCGGGGTAACAATAAGATGCATTCGTTTCAGCTTCGCTTGAAACAATTAAAAGCTGAAATTAAACGCTGGAATCGATTAGAATTTGGTAACATACATCACGACCAAATTCGATTGAGTGAAAAAATGAAAGATATTTAACAGCAAATTATCCTCCATGGTCGAACAGAGGTGTTAGCTTTGGAGGAAGGCCGTACTCTCAGTCAACAAGAAGAGAGATGAAAACAAGAGGAGATACTATGGAAACAGAAGTCTCGAGTCAACTGGCTCAAAGAAGGAGACCACAATACAAAAAATTTTCACAAAGCCATGTTACAGAAACGCCAACATAACCAAATATTTTCTCTAAAAGCTACAAATGGAGAGCGTTTAATCAAACATGAAGATATGGAAAGAGAGCTGGTTACTCATTTCAAATATCTACTTACTGAACCTCTCCCTAACTTCCAGGCAGCTATCCAGAATATCACCACACATATCCCACGAGTGATCACTAGAGAACAAAACCTTGCTATGCTACAAGTAGTAACTTTACAAGAGGTAGAAGAGGTGGTCTTGAATTTACCCAAGAATAAAGCCTCGGGGCCTGATGGGTTTACAAGTGAATTTTTCAAAGCAGCTTGGCCATTCATAGGTCCTAATATCCTAGAGGTTGTGGAAGAATCCCGAAGAAACAAGGTGGTATATCCAGCTCTGAATGCTACCTTCCTTACCCTTATCCCTAAGAAACAAAATGCAGATACTCCAGTTGGCTTTAGACCGATAGCTCTCTGTAATGTCATCTATAAAATTCTCTCCACTATTATGGTAAATCGTTTAAAACCTCTGCTGCCCACTTTAATTTCCCCGAAACAAACTATTTTTGTAAAAGGAAGACAAATCTTGGATGGAATAGTGGTTGCTCAGGAAGCAATTCATTCTCTCAAGAAAGACAAAAGGAAAGGTTTGTTAATCAAATTGGATTTTCCAAAGCATATGACCATATAAGCTGGTAGTATAAGCATTGGCTGCAGAATTGGCTCTCGTGGTTTAGATTTCAGTGTTTGTATGCTACACCCGTTATCTCTACTCAAAGGTGGTGCACAGGCTGTATACATATGGTTCCTCACTTCTTTGTTGTTCCTTTTTGCCTGTCTGTGTTATTACATAGGATCTTTCCAGCCATGGGAAAAATACATTGAAGGTCTGATGCTGCCGAGGGAAAACAAAAAGTTCAGTTCGAGCCTCTCCCCAAGAAACGTGGTTGTAAAACCAACCAGGAGAATCTGGAGACTTTAGCAGCAAAGTATGTGATGGGTAATTCCTCAATAGTTAGGCAAGAAATTCGTGGGTGGGAAAGGGATATCCAGATAGACCCTGAAGACAATGAAACAGAAGCTGAGATTTTAGATTTCATAACAGACCCAGGAAATACTCGTGGCCGCCTTACTTTATTCAATCATACTATTCACACATACTGGATAGTCAAATGTCTCATAACGAATGCAATTCAAAGTCTTCAGCCTACTCATACTAAGGCAAACCCGGAAAAGATATAACCTAGCCTTCAGGCTCTGCTTCAAGATATACAGAACCAGTGGCACCATATTAAGATAACACAATATCAACCAACTGATCGTATAAGTAGATTGGATGATCGGGTCGGCTGTATGGAGAAGCTGCTCCAACAAATACAACAAGCTGAAATGTCGGGGTCTAATGTGAAAGACCCAACTCCAGTTTCCTCATTAGATGGATAGGTGTTTTTAGTATTGTGAATTTTGATGCAATTTTTTGTTATATATGAACTCTTCTTATGTTATTTGAATGTACAAACTGCAGTAGTAGGACAGATAGCACATGAGACTTATAGACGGATGAAACAATTTCAGTTTTGGTATGCTTTTCATGCTTTCAGGTGGCCAACAGACCTGGTTTCCTACAGGCAGGTTGAGGTCACAGCATGAATTTTATATTTTGTAGCCTGTCCTTCAATTATAAATAGAAAATAGTCTGGTCCTACCAAATTTACAAAAAAAAAAAAAGTATAGTTAAATTAAATTAAAAATAATTGTTGCAATTTGACTTAGACAAGGGTGTGCAAAAAAAATCTCAAAGTTTAAGATGACATGACTTAGACAAGTGTGACTTAGAAGCTTGAAAATCAAACAAATTATAGTTTTAGCTTTTTATTGTATGCTTTCAAGGATAAGTAAATGTCAACATCAATGTTGAACAATAAAAATATCTTAATAGATATTTTTATTTAATATAATATAGTGAACAATAAAAATCACTTAATAATTATTTATTTAATATAATATAGGGTAATAGATATTTTATAACACTTTGTATATATTATGATTCATTTAAAGATATATTTCAGTCCATCACGTTAGGAAGTTAGTGCGGAATGCCAAATATAATATCATTAAAATGTTTGTAGGTAACCTCGGCAATATGAAACCCTCTGATAGGTTTATGTGTATATAGGTTGTTTGAATTCTCTGTGGAGCACGAGTTAATTAAAGGTCTGTGTAAATGGGGTTAATTGTGCTTCTACATAGGGTTGAAATAAATCGATGTTAACTCAAAGTCATTTTAACTGTGAATATCCCCTCAGTGAATTGGAGAGTTGTGTTCGAGCCTGAAATAGACTAAGGGAGGTGAAATAAACCAAGTGAAAGAACGGAACGCCGAGTCAGAGAGAAACGGAACCACGTGGAGAGAAAACAGCGAAAGTGGTTCGGAAGTCGGTACCAGCGGTATAGCACGATGAAAAGGGTGGTAAGCTCTATATTAATTTTGAACGTGATATATGTAGTTGGGTGACGCGTGGATGAGAGTGGTTTTGTAATAGCATTTCCATCGCTCAAGTTTATGTCACAAGTTCACATATCAAATGCTTTTGCGTTAATATTCCAACTAAACCCCATGTCCAAGGTGAATTAGACATATGTTTTGGATTGTTTTACAGTTATAAAAAGACACGTGGTAGAGTAGAATTGGATCGTGTTTTTATTTTATTTGGGCCGAGTGAACACTTGTGATGCGATTGTTTAAATCACAATCGCAACTTTAAGTTATGCCTTCCGATTGTATGAATCACAATTTGTTTGTTTACCGATGCGATTGGTGCAATCACAATCGCCCAATCGAAAGTTTCATTTGGTCGAGTTGAATTCCCAAACCGAAATTCTTATGGGGTGGATTTGATTTCCATATCGCGTAACAGTTTGGGCGCGTACCCAAAAACTTCTAGTAGATGCGATGAGCTTTTATAAGATCGTTTTAATATTTCATCATGGGCACAAATTTATGCCCTCTGATTGTATTAATCGCAATTTGTAACGATAAATATTATTAATGTTGTGAAATTTTGTCAAGTGAAAAGAACAAGAACTTAAGCATCAGAAGTTTCTACTATTAAAAATGAAGACTTTATTTAACGCCAGTGCTAAGAGAGGTGAACCAATCAAAAAAATAAAGTGTTGAGCTCACAATAGGCATAATAATTTTCCCTTTGGTAAAATGATAAGTTTATACAATGCAAGCACTGTGAAGAGTGAATGAACTAATTTATACAATGCAAGTACTGGATATCAACTTAGTAAACTTCAATCAACATATAATTAACAAATGTTATTTAACAAATTCTGATCTGATCTGCGACTTGAGATTGAAAAGAGATTTTAACTAAACTGCATGCCTAATTCTACAATGATTTTCAAGTGTGTTAAAGAGATAATGTTAAAAAAATCAATAAATAAATAATTGTAAAATAACATCACAGCCAAGGCAAGGTAGATCTAATTCGACAACAGTTAAATCAATTCCTGCAAAAGAAAATCGTTGCTATTGGAATTATAAATACATTTAGAAGATCTTTAAATAGATTTATAGTATTTATATATATAATGTCGGATTGTAAAGACAGGTTCTATTCATTAAACATATATGTATAAATCCTGAAAATATTTGTAATATTAGGTATTGTTGCCAGCCTGCAACCATTGTTTGACTTTGTATAGTTTCATTTGTTAAGTGTTTTTCTATACAATTTAATGTGTCTTCATTCCTACCCATCAGTGCATTGCAAAAAGATTAGACAATGTAGAGTCTGAAAGACTGTTCATCAAATTCAGGTGCTATTAAGTGACAAATTGCACTGAACATGCTATTAGCACATTTCGACATAGTTGTTTTTGCTATGTGCAATCCATGAATTTTCATTTCATGAATAATGGATTCATAATGGTTTTCAAGATATTTGCAAACAGGCAAAAATGAATAATTTTGCACAAAGTTGCATCTAGGTAATCTTTTGTGTAATAGAGGTTCAAAATGTCCACTAATAGGATCTGTATCATGAAACAAAATGTTTAGTGGAATTGTATCTAGACGATGGTTCAAGAACAAATACCTTGTTTTCATTGTCAGTGACCAGACTCCAATTGGTATGTTCAACCACTTTGATAGCCATCGTATGCAAAATGTGTCTCCCCATAGGCCTCTTTCAGATTGGAAATCGCTACTAGAAGCAAAAAAACGCATTTTATGAAGGTATGTGTCAACATCGTGAATTCCATGAAGTTGATATAACATGACAGGATCTAGTTCATATTGGTATGATTATTTTGCCTCTGTCTCATTGCGTTGTAGGCAATTGAGAAAATGGTTTATTAGTCCATTACAGAGTTCAATAGACGAGTAATGAAAGTGAAAAAGAACTTCAAATGCATTGAACAAACAATCTCCAGCATTATATGCAAATTATTGTAGTCTGAAGAGACTATGCTTCATTAAAACAATATCAATGTTAGCATCTATGCGATGTTTTTTTGCTAAATGGTAGTTTTCAGTGTCTATGATTTTAATCATTTTTTGTATGTATTTATTCTTCAGATTCGTATGGTGATTTGTTTACTAACTACTATTTATGTTAGAATTTTTTTTTTCAAAGATGAGAGAAGGTTCTATAATTTTTTTTTCTTTATTGAATATATGTCTAGATGATAATGTTTACTAGCAAAAAACACTAATTTTAGTTTTATATTATATGTTTGATTTCAAACAGTAAAATATGGGAAGCAAAGTTGCGAGTAACTAGATCCTATTTTGCATCTTTCTGTATTTTGAAAGTATCACTGCAAAACAAACAACATGCAACATTGATTATTGTCTCTGAAGACATGAATCTCACATAGAAGCTATGTATTCTAGAAATGATTAACTATTTTAAGTGACTGATCGAATGTAGTACTCAACATAAATGTGAGAATCAACTTAATTATAACAAAGGATTCATCCCTTATGCAAGCCCCAATTTTACTGCACCAAAGCATGTACTTGCAAGTCAATGTAGCAAGCATTGGGTAAGATAGCTCAACATAATATGTACTAATTTTAGCATTATATTTTGAAAATTTGTTGGTTACACCACCTTTCGTGATAAGACAAAATGTTCATTTGAGTGACGAATAAATGTCTTGTATGATGATTGCTAAAAACTAGGCATTATTCTATGTACATTAACAAAGATGGTGTATACAACAACATTTGGACCATCTGAAGTCGTATCTATACGACCTGGTATGATGTCTACATTTAAAGTATTCACCATTTGTTTTCTTCTTTGCTTTCCTTGATGTTGATCTTTGACAACCAATTATTATTTTCTGCATATTAACATATGTGCTGCATACAACAACAACATTTGCACCATTTGAAGCTGTAGCTAAACCACTTCTTACAAGGTCTACATGCGAAGTATCCACCACTTTTTTTCTCTATTTCTTTGTTTCTACAATCTATTTTGGTATTAGTGGCTTCTTCTTCTGCTATTAGTTGTTGTAGTGTCTTTGAAAGTTGCATGGCACTACATTCCATTGTTCCAAATTGATAGATTCCACTCAATGCAGCAAGTGGTGCCTAACTTTTTTAAAACATTAAGGAAAAACAACAATTTAACTATCCAAAGAAATCAACTAGCTGAAGAAAAAGAGAAATACTAGAAGTTGAAACGTAAACATCAAGAAAAACAATATTTTAGCCATCCAATTGGGTAGTTGAGAGAAATTATTTGAATAAAAAAATGTTGGTAACCTGTGGAACATAATGTAAATGATAGATGGCATATAAAAATCTTGAAATAGACTATATGACCTATAAAAATCAAATTTCGCTTTTGTTTCTACATGGGAGTTCCCCTTTGTATTTTGTAACAGGTATTTTGCCACTACTTCATAAACTTTCTTTTTCATAGAGATATTGACGTGCCTATATTCAGTTTTCCAAATATCGAAGTCATGGGTAAAATAGGAAGTATCAGAGTGAATCAGACTTCAATTCACAAAATCCTATTCTTAATATGACTAGATTTTTACTGACAAAAGATTTCAAAGAAATAATTTTCTCACCATTAAGTATCTTAACGAAATACTTATTACTATATATTTTACCGTACATTAATGAGTATTTAGATAACCATTTTAATTAATTAAATATTTTTTTTAATATTTCAATTCTATATTATATCACCCTATAATTATTCTCAAAAATATTAATCTACTATCAATTATTTTTTTATAAAAAACAAAAACTAAACAACAAGTCTAATTTATTATTATTTTTTTCTCAATCACAATCAAAATATATAGGTAAACTATATAAAATGCTACATTTTCCATTTTAACATTCTATAATAATAACTTACAACATGGGACTAAGACCACCACCACCGTAGGTCCATAGCAATAAGACTAAGGTGACTATTTGGGTAGTTGCTCTAATCTGCTATAAATCTCTAGGCTATAGTCTAAGAACTACTATTTTCAGCAAGCTATAACTACATAAGCTATAAAATACCCTTGCCTTTTCATCTGTTCTATTAGCTACTTTTGTTTTGACTGCTCCTAGTGCTGCTTTTACTTGATTAATTAAAGCCATGACTTTTATTGGGTGCCTTGTGTTCTCGAAGCAATTCTTTAAAGATTAATTCTGACTAACTTTCAACTGACGTGCTTGCATTTTCTTGGCTTCATAATATGCACACGACCCAATAATTGCTTGGAGGATACTGATAACTACAAAACAGCGTGAACTTTAATTTATTTCACAAAGTTTTGTTTCTGGTCTTGTCTTGTGAGCAGGCACTGTAATTAAATTAGTCGCGACATTAATTGGGCTTCTTTTCAAAAATTTCTTATTTTTTCTGTGGTTGAACTATAAGATTTAATATTGTTTATTTATTTTAATTATTTTAATTTGTTTTTTGTTGATTCTATTGGCTATTAAATTTGAGATGTTATTGCAAATTTGGTATGAACTTTGTTTAGGAAATATTTTCAACAGCCTTTCGAGTACGTATTTTAATATTTTTTTAAGGGGCTGGTACATTTAACATTTGTTTCGACTCTGCACGCTTTTGAATTTTATTTAACGTCTAGCAACTTCATCATTAGCCATGGAATGCAAAAACCACGCAACCATGCAATAAATTCCTTCGAACTTTGCACCATAAAGTGAGGGTCGAAGATTTTTCAGATAGAAATGATAATAATGGTGTTAATATGTTGTTTTATGAGCAAGAGAATAGCTTTTGATCTGGTAACGTTGAAACTAGAAATGAAGTGGGATTTGATTCAGAAAATGATGATGATAATGATCTACATTTTTCAATGAACGAGAGCTTTAGTAAAGAAAGTTGTCCCAAGGGAAATGATTCTGAATCCTCTGAGCCTGATACAAATGGTATTCTCATGCTACCAACCCAACAAAATTCTACTTTCTTTGTTTTATTTGAACAATATATCCTTGAGAAGTACTTCTAGAAACTTCATGAATTTGTTAAAAAGAAACGAGATTTGTAGAATGCATGAACTTTATCAAATTGGAAGGGAAAACAGAGTCCATAATATGTAAATTGCAAGTAGAATGTCATCCATTTTGCACTCAGAATCAAAGTAAGAAAGGGAATTTAATATGTGGAATTACATGAAAGAGTAAGAGAAATTATCCTTGGTATATCTTCCAACCGGACACGCATAGTTCCAGCATGACTTGCAAAAGCTCGCTTGAAAAATGTCGAGTCCCACGGTAAATCCACTTGCAGATGTGTTGAGAAAAAAACAACAATTTCGACGATGAACAATAGAAAATCTAAAGAGCAGAAATAAAATTCACAGAGGTTCAAGCAAAATAACAACTGTAAAGTAGAAACTCGCACAAGTCCCATAATTTTTTGCCATTTAATTTTGAACTAATGGTTGTTAATACCAAGAGATGTACATGGGGTGTCTATGACATCGACTAGATCCTCCAACTCAGTTCTGTACTTACATAATTAATATCATAAATTCCATATTCGATGTTGAAAACCTTATTGTTGATAATGATTCTATGTATAATCAATAACATTAAAATATAAATTAATTTGTTCGTCCAAATAGACAGAGATGATGACACAAGTAACAAGTAATAATAATAATAAAAAAATCTTCATGAATCACAATTTTATTTATTACGTTCTTATTAGCAGGTGGCTGATGTGTACTTTCTAATGCTATATATCACTGCGGGTCAATCTAGAGAAGTTCACCACTAATGTCAAGTTCCTCGGGACTCAGGTTCCTTTGTGACTGTACAATATATGGTACAAACGACTTCTTGATTGAATAAATGATGGTTAGTCGATGAAAATGCGAAGTTGGAATAGACTAAGGGAGGCGGAATAAACCAAGTGAAAGAACGGAACCTCAAGTGAGAGAGAAACGGAAGCATGCCGAGAGAAAACAGTAAAATTGGTTCGGAAGTCGATACCAACGGTATCGTGCAATCAAAAGGGTGGTAAACTATATTTGAACTTCCAACGCGATATATGTAGTTGGATGACACGTGGAGAAGAGTGGTTTTGTAATACCATTTCCATCGCACAACTTTTGTGAATTAACGCTCGTGCATTTAATCACCTGATATGCCTTTGGGTTCATTGGATCATTATAGTTGATGCGATGACTTTTCTGCCATTGGATGAGATGGGTAGATTAAGGGTTGGGACCCACTTTGTCGCGTGGAGTTGGAGAAATAAACTCTAGGTAGTTTGGCTACACAATGATCATTGGATCATTGGATGAAAACGCGATGGCCCATCAACCGTCCGATGGAATCATAAGTGGTCTAGTCGCTGGGGGACGCAATTGAATTTATATATATGCGCTTTGTTTAATCCGAGGTCGAAAGGATTCATTTAGAAATGAAATATTTGATGAACTGTGGAATGAATATAATGTGATGTGTTAATAATCGGGGTTAAATGTTTAAAATGACAAGTAAGTGTCGATGGGTTAAACCTTTCAACGAAGGAAAACTATAAAGAGGGGTCCTAAACATAAGCCTTGGGGTTTTCAACTAACGCATTATTAAAATCCACAGAATTTGAGTTGTAATGCGGGGGTTTAATAAAATGGAAAATTATCTGCATTGAACTATGGTCAATATATATATAGCTGGGGTCGAGCGCTTTAAGATTTACAAGCGCTTATAAATATTAAGCATATCGAAGTTGATTCGTCTTAGTGTAAGGACATATGTATCGTATGGAGTTAAACCATTAGCTATAAGATGAAGCTTCTGCATTTAGATTTGACCTGCCCATCTCGACGTACAATAACTATAGTTGCAGCGTTGTTTAATTTGGGATCTTTAAATAAAACTTTATGTCACAAGTTCACATATCAAATGCTTTCGCATTAATATTCCAACTAAACCCCATGTCCAAGGTGAATTAGACATATGTTTTGGATTGTTATACAGTCGACAGAAAACACGTGGTAAAATTGAATTGGATCATGTCTTTGGTGCAATTGCAATCGCTCAATCGGCTATTTCATTCGGTCGAGTTGAATTCCAGACCCGAAATGCTTATTGGATGGATTTTCTTTCCATATCGCATAACACTTTGGGCCCGTACCCAAAAAATTTTGGCGGACGTGATGAGATTTTATAAGCTCATTTTAATATTTCATCACGGGCACAAATGGCTCTGTGACGTCAGCCCATTTGTGACGCGAAAATATCCATTGTGATTTGGTTAATAATATTTGAAGTCTAGGGGAGTAATGTTTGATAAGTTTTATTCTATGTTATGGTTCAATGTGCGACGAAAGTCTTTTATTAAGGTTTCATGATATAAACATTCGATTGTTATTGCACGACGTTTTTAACCTTTGAACAATATATGTTTTGACATATGCATATAACATGAGTATTGCTTCATTTAACTTCCTGTGAGAGTGCCTTGAATCTTCATGAACTGGGTATGTTTATTTGGTAAACTAGTTGAAGCCCCTTGTGTCTGACTAAGGAGGGCAACGCAATAATAGAGATTTTGCAAGCGCAGAACTCTGAAATTGTGAACTCTGCACATAGATGGGAGGAAGTTGATTCTGTACGAAACCCTCCTTGTTCCCATCTGTATCTGACAAGACCCTGTGTTGAGAGCCAATGTTACTATGCTCATTCATTCCCACTATATCGCAATGCACTTATGAGTCTATGCGTATGAGATGAATGTTGTGCAAAATATGATGGAATTAGAAATTAGCATATGAAACAGTCAGTAGAAGACACGTGGTAAAATAGAATTGGATCGCGTTTTTTTTTTTATTTGGGCTGAGTGAACACTTGCGATGTGATTGTTTAAATCGCTATCGCATATTTAAGTTATTCCCTCTAATTGTATTAATTGCAATTTGTTTTTTTGTTGATGCGATTGGTGCAATCGCAATCGCTCAATCGGAAGTTTCATTTGGTCGAGTTGAATTCCGGACCCGAAATGCTTATAGGGAGGATTTGATTTCCATATCGCACAACAGTTTGCGATGGGATTGTTTAAATCAAATCGCAACTTTAACTTATGCTCTCCAATTTTATCAATCGCAATTTGTTTTTTTGCCGATGTGATTAGTGCAATCGCAATTGCTCAATTAGAAGTTTCATTTGGTCGAGTTGAATGCTGGACCCGAAATGCTTATAGGGCAGATTCGATTTCCATATCACGTATTAGTTTGGGCCCGTACCCAAAAAATTCTGACCGACACGATGAGCTTTTATAACATTTCAGAGCCTCTCGATAAGAGCGATGTACCAGCCCCTTAAAAAAATATTAAAATACATACTCGAAAGGTTGTTGAAAAGATTTGTTGAACAAAGTTCGTACCGAATTTGCAATAACATCTCAAATTTAACAGCCAATAGAATTAACAAAAAACAAATTAAAATAATTAAAATAAATAAACAATATTAAATCTTATAGTTCAACCATGGCAAAAATAAGAATTTTTTGAAAAGAAGCCCAATTAATGTCGCAATCAGGAAAAACCTGATGCATAGTGACCTACAGCGGCAGGTACAATAAATGCACAATTACATTATGAAATGTGGTAATAGACATATGCACAATCATATTATGAAATGTGATAAGAAGTCCCAATGTATTAATAAATGTGGTTGATGGAGATAAGTGCATTTTTATTTTTTCATTGAATCTATCAAGTAGTTTAATAAAAAATTGTCTTATTCAATTGAAATCAATATAAGATTTATATCGTATATTTGTATTATAAAATGGAAAAATATTGTATTTCTATTATGTTTATATCGTTAAATAAATATAAAAGTAAAAATTTAATTTAAAAACTAGTTATATCCTCAAATAAATATAAAAGTAAAAATAAAAAATTTTAGATAAAAAAAATTTACATTTTTAACCTTTTTATTCTTTAAAACCTATTTAAAATTTTTATATATTTTCATGAAATGAAATCCATTCTTTCTTTTTTTAATATCTCATTTATATTATCTCTTTACCAATCTAATAATATATAATATTAAAGAGTCCCACTACTGACAACAATTATTGTTGAAAGTAAGATAACAAAGTTATCATACCAAACATGAACCAAACAAACTTAATAATGAAGAACATATCCTTACCTTGATGTGAGCAAAGGATGTCAAGGGAGATAGAATTCTTCATTTGAGTTTCATCATAATAGGTGTCACTCCTTTTTGGAAATGGCTCTATACATTAAAAATAATACATAGTGTGCATTGTTATCAAATTCTGACCATGTTCACATTCATCATTCTTTTCATTGCATATTGTAGATGCAACAATGCTCTTCGTGTCCAAAATGTCACATAAATGAATGGCATGAAATAATGAATGAAAGGAATGAGGAATGAACTGAAGGGGTGGAGGGATGAAATAGATTTTCCGAGAGCAAAAACTTACAAGTTAATATCATATATAAATACCTAATACAATTCACTTCATATTAGCATTCAATTTCAAAGTATCATTTGTTATAAATCATTTTGTTTTCACAACAAGTATGATAGTAAAAGCATTTTTTTAGGAACAAGAATAAACATGAATATTAATAGATCCAATTATAGAAGGGCAAAAATATTTTTTTCAATTTCATAGGACCTAACTACAAGGAATGAAAAACAAATTCCATGAAAGTAGGACCTCCAACTATCTTAGGCCCATAATTGGGAAAATTCTCAAAATTACCTAAAGGATTTCCAACCATGCCCTTGATTCTCTCAACTTATAATTGAGAAAAAAATAGAGAATTGGTGTGAGGTGGTTTCTCACATAAAACCAATTTCCCTAATTACATTAATGAAGAATCTGCGACAAATTTCTCTCAAAATTATTAATTTATATAAATAATTCATGGGTTTAATAAAATGCATAATTAAATGTATAATCATAATTTCACCCACTTAAATACTTGTCACCAACTTCAAATCATCATGGTGACAAGATATTTTCATGTGCGAATGTCCTTCCGAATCTTTGAGCACTTCCAATTTTGAGATTTAACACTGAGCACATGATCAGTAATTATGTACTGTGCTCCAGTCTTATTTGTTGGTGGGTCAATTTGTCCTAAAAAATCAATATCCCATTTATCATATGGTTGTAGGTTGATTTGGGGAGTGAATAAAATTTCGTCTCATCGGGACAGCTTCCATACTCATTAGCATACATCGCAGGTCCTAAAAACTCTTTAACGTTGATATGTAGAGTACAACACCATAGCCCCATGCATGGGATATTCTATGTTGTGTTCATTCCTGCATAGTGTCCTCTTGTGACATCTGCATGAACCTATATCAAAATCATTGGCTGTTCATGCTCCAAAACACACGTGTATAATTCCATCTTCTCCCAACTTCTACAACAAACCCTCAATGAACTAAGTGTCAGTTGCTTTCATCACTATTTGCTTCATTTGTGCAACCATGTAATCTTTCGATGTCATTCATATCCTTAAAAAGATCACAATCACTGCAAAGTAGTCATCTGCCATTGTCACAACAAAACATTGTGCATCCAGTATATTTTCCTTCAAGTTTTGTGCCTCTTCTCCCAAAATCAAGAGTGAAAAATGATTAGGTCCTATGTTCAACTTACTAGGATTAACCACCACTTGAGGATTAGCAGTCCACTATAGGTAACGATGCCTCTTCAGAAAAGGGATCAGTTACATCCTCTGGTTCTCTCAAATTAGTGCTTAATGCTTTAACAATGGAAGAAAATACACTATGCCCTTTTTTTTTGTTAACGTTCGAAAATTTCAATTTCAATGTACACAATTTCTTATTTGATTCTAGTGCATCAGTAAATGTAATTCCATTATCTGTCACAAAGAAAATCAATGAAAAATGGGACAAAAGAGATGCACATATTATTTAGCTGGATAGGACCCTTGTCCACACAGTTGGTGAACTCAAAGACGTGATTATATGTTTATCATCTGACAATCGAGTTCACCAATGTCTAAACATATTAATTGTGGACATACTGGAAGAATACAAAGTTTTTTTGAGCAGGTACTGGTCTATCAAGTTACAAGGGTACTTCGATACAGACTGGTCACACCTATAACTTTCGTAAAAGGGTATAAATAATCAGATAATAGTGAACTCAGAGAGATACATGAAACATATTGTTACTCCCTTGAATGGAAAAAATGAACAAGTGGCTTTTGCAGAATTATTTCCGGAAATTTCTTCCTGGAAAATCAACTATGGTGTTATATTGCACAGCCATCCCCAGTCCCACCAGAAACACACTTGGAGCTCCTTCCTAGTCCAGCTAGTGAAAATGACCTTTGTACAATTAGTAGTAGTAGTATTAATAATAGTAATAATGTAGTTTGTAGTCCTTGTACATATGACATGTGGACTTTGTAACTTGATGGTTCCAAAATGCATGAGGGCTCTGGGGTTGATTTCTTTTTAATAGAACTGCTACAAACAAAACATTTGATCTCTAGCCACCTGTAATTCAAGTGCACGAACAACACTGCATAATATGAAGCATTCATCTTGGTCTTGCAAAGAGCCATTGACCTCAACATTAAATTCTTAAAAGCATTCTTAAAAGCCATAGGTGACTCATAAATTGTGGTATGATAGGTACGTGATACCATACACTATGTGTCACCTCATCTTAAAAGTTAGCAATAAGAGGTATGGCGTTTAATTTCACACTTCCAAGCTTTTAATATTATCTCTATTCCTAGAATACGTAGCACAACTATGGATGCATTAGAAAATACTGTTTCTAGGTTATCACCGTTGAGGGACGATTTTTCTGTAGAGATTATTTATAAGCCATTCATCCTCGATAATATTACTAATTTACGTGTTTTCAATAATGACTAGCAGATACTGTACTTCATGGCAAACGTTGGTGTTTTCAAAGATGCAGTGATCGATGAAGACGAGAACAAGAAGGCATTGTAGGATGCAACCAACACAAGTAAAGTAAATCTCATGCCGAATGGTGTGGTATCTTTGGAAAATTTGTATGACTTGTAGAACCACTTTTGGGGTCCTTTCAATGCTAAAATGCACAGTTCCATGTTGTGGCATGATCAGATTAAGTTGGGAACAAAAAATGATCCGAATTTTGTCAATATTGGTACTTGTTGTACACCACAAGAGTGACAAGCCTTTATCTGCTTGTTCAACCAGTACTGGGATGTATTCACATGGACTTATGATGAACTTAAGACTTATGAAACGCGAATTATCCAGCATGTGATTTTGATAAAGGAAGGGTCCAAACCATTCCAACAAAAGATAATAAAATTACATCCGACGCTTGAGCCTCTCATTCAGAAAGAGTTAGGAAAGTTGTTGGATGCTCGAATCATATACAGAGTGTGACATTCAACTTGGGTATGAAAATTAGTCCCAGTGAGGAAGAAGTCCAGGGAAATCTGCTTATGTGTTTATTTCCAAAGTTTAAATCACACATTGGACAAAGACAACTACCCTGCGTCGTCTATGGACCACATACTGCAAATAATATTGGGGTCAAATTTTTTTTATTTTTTAGATGTATATTCAGGATACAACTAGGTTATGTTCTCAGAGCCTGACGAACTTAAAACCACTTTTCGCATGAGGTGGGGCACATTTGCATTCAAGAGAATGCCAATTGGGTTTATCAATGTTGGTGCTACATTCCAACATGCCATGGACATATCATTATAGGATTGATTGCACAGAGCGTAGTGGTCTATCTTGATGATGTCAGAGCATTTTCTAAATAGAGATCTGATCACATATGCGACTTGAAGAAAATTTTCGAGTGATGTTGCAAGGATGGGATATATATTAATCCTAAGTAGAGTATCTTTGCAGCATCCAAGGGTAATATCTTGGGCCATATAATTGTTAAGAGTGGGATTAAAGTGGACCCAGAGGAGGTCAAAGTGATTACGCATATTCTCTTCCCAGTGAACAAGAAAGTTATGTAGTCCTTTCTAGGGAAAATCAATTTCCTCTTGTTGGAGTCTCGTGTTTTGATAATTTGGAAAATCAAAAGACAAGGCAGCATCAGAACCAATATTTAGAGTTACAGGATCTAGTCCTCCTATTCTCAGAGAGGGATCTCTCAAATGTTTGATTGCAAAGGTTTATCTTGTGTGCTTTGAGTATTGGTTTTAGACTAGTTATTAAGTACACGTGTTTGTTTATTTTTTTGGTTGAATTGATACAGCAGAACATGAAAGGTCTAGGAAAGATATATAGAATGGAGAAACATCTGGTTCATTGGGCAATGGAGTCAAGAAGATGTCATAACATAATCATCAATGGATATGGAATATCAGAGGGAAAATCTAACTTGGCCACAAGATCCTTTGGTTTTGGAATGAGATGGACATCAATGATTTGGAAAGAGAAATTTGATTCTCAACGAAGGGAACTTGAAAACATAACTTGAACAATAAATAAATATTTGATAGACAGGGCTAACCATAAATTCTACAAACATTCTTTAAGGAAAAAAATGACTTCAAGACGACTTTCAAAATGAAATCTAAGATTCGGGGAACACCCTATTTCCTCAAATATTTTATTCCAAATGACTTAGAAAACAAAAATGATTAACTGATAATTGCAGTCATCGAAGAGGGAACACCTAACACATCTATGATCACAACTATAAAATACCTTTAAGACAACTGTTCAAGCAAGGACAAGGGGCAATATTAGAATAGACCTCCTTGCTTTACTGTAAACAAAGATACTTCAAAGGGTGACTTCACTAACAATTTTTAAGTGGTAGTAGACAAGCAGGGAGAACCATAAATCATGCTGAAACCAACTATTCGAACTTATTACTAAAATAAATGAGCATGAGGACTAAAGAGAAAGATTTAAACCTCTAAAATACCTCAGCAGAAGAAAACATAAAATAGTGAAGGACAAATAGGTCTAAGGTGCTTCCAGGAGTCATTTCTTAGCCTAAAAATTTCATCCTACTGTAGTAAGAAATTATGGAACATAATGAAAACGGGGAAAAAACATTAAACAGTTTAGAATACTTCACCAATAGCCAAGCTCATGGATCCAATGATAGAACCTTTTCAAGAACAAGCATGCAACAACATCATCAGGACTTCCAAGACTTCAATTTCTTCTTCAACTTCAACAGAATATGTATTATTTCATAGAGTTTCAATATTGCAACTAGTGATCAATCAACCCTTATCTCATCTTCTTCAGAAGTATTTATAGGAGAGATGAGGAGGTGGAATGGGATCAAATTTCTTCTAAGTTAAATTAATACAGTTTACTATTTCTCGGCCTTTTGAGGGGCTCGATGGAGAAGTGTACAGATAGTCTTACTATATTAATTGATTTTTATTAAAGATTAAGCTCGGTGGGAGATTTTTTTGACTTTAAGGCTCTGTGTCATCTTTTACAATAACTCTGCTGATAGTTTGTATTAGCTTCTTTGATTCCAAATAACTATTCAGCTATAAGGAGTAGATATGCTCTATTTTGGTCATTACTCGGCCTTTGTTTGAATTTTGTGAAGGCACAGGTGGCAATCTGGTAGCTGAGAGGCATTAATTTGCCTCAGATGTGGCAGTGGAGGCTTTTCTGTCTAACAAACATTTATGATTTTCTTTTAACGGTGTTTTAATTTGGAGGATTAGGCTTTTGATAATCAATTTTAGCTGTAATCCCCCAAATCTGTCCTTAATCTTCTATTCTGGTATGTTTTGTCTTCGACACTGATATTATTTGCTTCCTCTATATATTGTTGTGTCTTGTTGATGTGCAGGCTGCGCAGGGCTCATATGGCATCAATGCCTCAGGAAACATTGACGAGACATAGATTTTGAGCCAAGCGAATGGTTCCCTTTGATGAATCAAGCTGCAGGAATCATCATTTACAGCCTTCGGCTTTTTCTTCCATTTATAATGGAAAACCATTAATCACCTGCAAAACACGAAACTAATTAAGAAATCCTGCGTTATTTGGGGTAAACTTCTTCAGAGGGTGTGGGGGGTAGAGTGTGGCCGTTGGATGGCATCATCCAATGATGTATATCCATTAGAGGTGGTCAAATGAAGAGTAGGGGGAGAAAATGAGTTAGATCCATCGATCGCGTAGAGATCGACGGTCGGGATTGGTCGAAAAAACACTATGAGCGGAGGGCATGATTTTAAACCAAAATCGGGGAAAGCATCCTGGACTGTCCAATCTGGACACGTGGATGGTCCAGATGCAATCAGAGGCAGAGGCATCAGCGAGTCAAAAGACATGGAGTGCAACAGAGCGATTAAGCGTTGGCCATTGATCTGAGGATCAGATCAACGGTGGGGAGTGAATCAGAGGGATGTCAATCGGAGGTGGAGAAATATAAAGGTGCAATAGACATCTCCGATGCGATTGGCATGATCGGGGAGGGCCGATGCGATTGCGTGATCGGGCCATCGCAATCGAAGGTGGGATGAAATGGAAACGCACCTATCAAACATTTTCGATGCAATATTGTGCGGGTCGTTTGATCAGCTTAAGATCAACGACGAAGATTTGTTTGTTATCATACATGGAGGAAAACCTTAATACTTCATGAAACCCAAAAATTTAATAAAACAAAGGTTTAATACTTCGGGGGCGAGATATATATATATATATATATATATATATATATATATATATATGAAATTTTTGGCCCACGATTGCGGGGCCTTGGTCTACATGGAATGATAAAAGGCCCGAGGCGTATACAATAAAGGGCCAATCGCAATCGGAGCTTCGGGCTTGGGATTTTCAATCTAACCATTTAACTTTTCCAATGCGATAAGCGCTAAAATGGTTAGTGCTTGGTTCTTAGCACCAAGGCATATGGAGGGAAAGTAGTTTAGGACTTAGCCCGAAGGGGCCTAAGTCCTTAGTAGAAAAACTTATTTCGTATGATATTTTCCAAGTTTTTTAACAGATTTGGGGGTTTTGACAGAGTTCAAAAAGGAGTTTTAAACTCTGTAAAAAAGGATTTTATGAAAGGGGAATGGGGGAAAATGTAAAGTAGAGGAATTTTATGGGAATGAGAGGGGTAGAAATGAAGGTTAGTTTTTTGAAGTGGAGGAAAGGGAAAAATGGTGATTTTGAAGCAATCTTTTCTCTTTGGAATCAGCAGAATTTCTGAGCTTTGAAATGGAAACAGTAATGAAGATTGGAACAAGGGCATGATGTCTTCAAGAGGCTTCAAGAGATAACATTTTTGCAATAAAAATTGTTTCTTGAAGGCTCCAAAATGTTTTGGCCACCTTTTGATATAACAAATTTTATAGGTGGCCAACAGTGGCTCCACTTGGGGATGGTGCCTTCTTGAAGTCATCAAGAACTTCAGACTTGCATTCTCTGGGAGGTTGACCTGTGCCTCATCCATTGGGCTTCCTTTCCTTGATTTGAATGATCCTCTTGCTCTGAAAATATATTAGCATCTATGAAAACAATGGATCTTCATCAACAAGCTTCCTACCTACCCAATCCTACTAATCTAACATTTTTTCTTCATTAAAGTGCACTTGGATTGGCAGACTCTTTTCATAACATTTTATTCTTTTGAAAGAAAAAATTTAATTTAATTCTACTCCTTATTTCTCTATGAACTCAAATTAAATAGTTGAGTTCATATGTTTCTCTACCTAATCTACTAATCTGTTAGGATTAAACAGTCTAACATATTTTTATTCTCTAATTTCTAAAATAGAAATTTAAAAATAGTCAAGTCAAGATTAATCTATTTGACTTGTTGTGATCTATGGCATAAAAACAGGCTGCACATATACATTTATTTTGTAGAAAATTTAACAAAAAATGGAAGGCTTTAAGATCTGAAAGTTCAAAAGAACTTCCTTCATATTTTTTCAGCTCTGTTTTTACTTTTATTTGAGTTGTTCTTTGCTTGTCCTCTGGTTTAGATTTTGAGCTGATTAGAACCAGTTTTACCTCTATTTGACTCAGAAATTAACAGATTTGAGTCATCTCTCTTTGGAAACTTAGGTTCAGATTTTGAGCATGTCCGAACCTTAAATTTCTAACCTAATCTAACTACTGATAAGCCAAGATTAAACAGATTAGCAAATCAAATTCACTATCCTATCAGCAGTCAATTTAAAACTAATTAGTCAAGATTAGGCTGTTTGACTAACTAGAAGTTTGTTTTTCAGGAGTGGCATTTAAGCTTGCACACTTTCAGATTTTTGTTTCTCTTTTGATATGGGGCTATACCTTTATTGTTTTTACAATTTTCCCTCTTTTCTTTCTTTTACTGTTTTTGTATTTTTATTTCTATAAATTTGAATGCAACGTACAGACTATGATATTTATAATGAAAAAATAAAAATGCTTTGACGCTCATGATTCCTGGCAGAAGTAATGCTTTAGCATCCTACCGTTGACAGGGCCTCCATACAGATCTTCCCCATTCAATTATTTCAAGAAAAATGCATTGTGACCCCTCTCAGCATGGATAATATATGGCCCTTTCCACAAGTTCTCAAACTTGCCATGTTTTCCCTTCTCTTCTCTTCTTGAATCCTAGTTAAGAACAACATTTCCAACTTGGAAATTGTCTGCCTTAATCCTCTTATCAAATAGCTTCTTCATATTTTCTTGGACCAACTGTGTTCTCTCATAAACTTCTTCTCTGGTCTATTGTAAATGGATTGTTTAGTTGATTCTCCTCTGCATATCATTCTCTTCGATCTGCACTTCTTGAAGGAGTTTCATGATTGGAACTCCTAATGAGGTGGGAAAAACTGCATCCATGCCATAGACCAGCTGATAGGGGGATATATTTATTGACTTATTTGTAGTTAACCTATCAGCCCATAAGGCATGAACCATCTAACTGTGCCATGATTTCTGATTCTGTTCCAATAGTTTTTTGACGATATTGATGAGCCTCTTGTTGAAGGATTCAGCTAATCCATTTCCTTGGGGATAGTAAGTAGTGGAATGGCCCAAGGTTATGTGGTATTTGTAACATAAATCAACCATCTTCTTGGATTTAAAAGCATAAGCATTATTTGTTATGATTTTTTTGGGACAACCAAATCTAGATAGGATATTTGTTTCAAAGAACTTGATAATGACAGAGTCATTAGCATTCCTAGAGAGTATAGCTTCTATCCATTTAGTAAAGAAGTCAGTGGCCATGAGGATCCACTTATGTGGAGCTGAGGAGGATGGGTGAATTTCCCCAATGAAGTCTAAACCCCATTGTTGAAAAGGTGCCTCAACTCTAATAGGATGTAAGGGTAGGGGAAGAAGTTTTCTTTTTCCATCAAAAATTTGACACTTATGGCAAGACATGACCAAATTTTGAGTATCTGGGAAAAGGGTAGGCCAATAGTAACCAGATCTAAGAATTTTGTATGTTGTGGCCTTCCAGTAGAGGTGTCCTCCACATTCTCCGTCATGCAATTCATGCATGATTTTCCCTGCATCATCTTCAAGTAAACATTTAAGAAAAATTCCAACAGCATTTTTCCAATATAATACCCCATCTAAGATGCAAAAACTCAAAGCTTTTTGTTTCAAAAATCTAGCTTGATTTGGTTGTTCTGGTGAACTGATTGGGTCTATGTTTTCCTTATCTTGTTGAGTAATTTCATCTTTGTTGCATAAGATAAAGGAATCTAAAATTGATTGAATAGAATAGATTGGAGAGTTGTTTGGTTTGTCTATATTGCTCACCATGTACTTCATGTGAGATTCCCTGTATAGTCTTATGTTTTGGTTAAAAACAAGGATGGTGGAATAAGACATGTCCATTTGAAGGCTTCCCTGAAGTTTGGCTCCCGATGATCTTGATAAGAGCATGCCATACTTAGGGGGAATGTCAGCTGCAACAATGTCCATTACTAGACTCTTAGCAGGAATTTGAGCTAAGTTAACACATAAATCTTTGATTAAACCCAAGCATTTAACTCTGCTTGACTCAAAGGAATACAAATCTTTGTATGGTTTAGTAATTTCTAAGCCTAAGCTTTCCATTACTACCTTGGGCATTAGATTGTGCGAAGCTCCAGAATCTAACATGGCATTATGTAAAATTTTCTCGTGTATGTTCAAGCTAACATAGAAGGGAGGGACATCACCTTCTTGGTATTTTCCTTCAACTTCTGGGCCAAACAAAAACTCAGGCTTGTCATCTGTCAAGTTTAAGGTGTCAGTATCACTTCCTAAATTCAAAGCTTTTAAAACTTGGTTTTTGTAAACTTCTTGGGTTACTAGTTCTGCTAGGGGGATGGTAATTTTTATCTTTGCAATCTCTCCCTCAAGGCTGAAAGGAACCATTAACTTGTTCTTATTTACATATGTCTTTTAAATTGAATTATTTTCAGAAATTTTGATTTGTTGAACCTTGTTTAGACTGGTAATTGGGATAGTTTTATTAAGACCACTAGCTGAAGTGCTAGGGGTACTCTGTTCAACATTTGGCTGGCCACTTTTGTGTTTGTTAAAGTCTGGTTTCTTGGCCAAAATGATGGCTTTCTCTGCTGTCTTTTTGGGCTGAGCTTCTGTGTTTTTCTTGACAGCAGTATTAGTGTTCTTATCCTTTGAATTATCTATGTTCCCTTTGCTCCTAAGATCATATTGTTTATGCACCTCCATGATTGCATTTTCAAACCCCAATATATAGTCATTAGAATCTTCATAGGTGTTTTTATTTTGATCATAAGAGAAAAAACCTTGTTCTTCTTCAGTGAGGAAAACATCATCCCCACTGTCTGATCCAATCAAGTTTACATGAGCTTCTCCCAACCTTTCCATCTCGCTATCTTCCTCGTATTGATCTACATAATCTTGTTGAAAGGGAGGTCTGATCTGTTGGTCGTTTTCCTTCTGCTTGTCTTGGTTGTTTTCTCTCCTATAATTCTGATTTCTGTTTCTATTTTGGTTGTTTTGAGGTTCTCTTGGTGGCACTTTATCATTCAAATTGATCTTTTCAAGCATCCTCTCCATTACTTTCACTAGGTTATCAATTTTAGTGTCAGAAGTTGAGGGTGCGATATCATCTTTATAAGTTATCCTCTTCTCTACTCTTAACCTATTTCTCTTCTCAATTATAATTGCTTCAACACTAACAACTCCTTTCTGCATGTCTTCTAAGGTTAATTAATCTCTCTCCCTTAATTGATAAGTCATTTCAACATCAAGGCCTTCGGGATACCTTACCAAGGCCATGCCTTGAGGAGGTTTCATGTGAGGTGGAAGAGCATTGTAAACGCTATTGAACCTAGTGGAGTAATCATGAACACTCTCCCCTTGATTTCTCTTGAGGCTGCTATACTCTGCTAGTATTTGGAGAGGGTTCTTTTTGAGTTCCCATTTGTTAATGAATGTTTGATGCAAAGCAGGGAGATCATTTGTGTTGTTAGTAGGTAGGTTCTTAAACCATTTCTTTACATATCCTCCTAAAATTTGGGCGAAGATCCTCATCTTCATGGTTTCTTCTTCTATCTCCATGTAATCGAATGCATTGTCCATCCTATCTACATGATGTTGAGTTGTTGTAGACTCTTTTCCAGTGAAATGAGGGATTTTGGATTTTTAATCATTTGGTAAGGGAAGCATAGGTTGTGGTAACACTAATGGGGCATACCATGTTGCCATGGCTAGAAGGAAAGGTGGATTTACAAGGGGTGGGTTTGCAAAAGGGAAAGTGGGCTGCAATGAAGTGGTTTGGGTAGTGGATGTTGGATGGACAGATGTGGATGTACTGGGGATAGATTTTTGAGCTAATCTTGGATGAGAGACGCCTAAATTGAGAAGGAAATGTAAATCAGGTGGTGTGGTTTCTCTACTACCAGGACGTTCACTTTTTTCTGGGGATGAAAGTGAAGACTTAGAGTCTATCTGAATTATATCATCAAGCGACCTAGTTCTAAAAGGATTTCTTAAGTCGACTTGTGATTGGTGTAGAGCTGCAAGATTTTCGGGAATTAAATTAGCTCTCAGGGGTGATTTGAAAACAGTTGAAAATTTAATCTTAGGAGACTCCCTAAGTATACTTTCAGGGTTGTCAACTATTTCTGGTGGGTTTGGGTCAGGGAAGGCTCTAGTATAAATCTTTCTAAGAGCCACTATGTTGTGTTTTTAGAACCCAGCTAAAAGAAAAGTTTAACCAAATATGACAATCTTTAAGAAGCTAACAGATCTTTTTAAAAGAAGAAAAATTTAATCCTAAAGCCTTCTAATTGAGTTTTTATGATGTTACAAATATTATGGGTCTTCCCAATGGAGTCTTAAGGTCTGTTTAGGATTGTGGAGTCACCAGGTGGAAAATTTTAGCTCTTTTGGAGGTAAAAGGTTTTATGGTCCACCACCAAGTTTATTATGAAGCCAAACTGAAATGTTTTTGGGTTTTTCTGAGTTTCTCCGTCTTATAGGTTATGAGAGTGTCCTAAATCTGACTTAACACTTAGCTAAGGTGTCAAAACATACAGAATTCACTCTTATGGCTTGGTAACTGATTCCTTCAAGGTTTGATAAGGTTCTATGAGAATCCTAAGGGTTACTTAGTTTGTCACTAATTCAGATAAGTCCTATCATGATTACTGTTATGTTTGGTAGTTCTTGAAGAAGGTTACTTATGTTATACTAGACAGTGAGTGTTTAATTTTAAAGATTTTACTCAGGGTCCCACCATGATCGCCATTATGTTGGAGTCCCGTGTTTTGATATTTTGGAAAATCAAAAGACAAGGCAACATCAGAACCAATCTTTAGAGTTACAGGATCTAGTCCTCCTGTTCTCAGATAGGGATCTCTCAAATGTTTGTTTGCAAAGGTTTATCTTGTGTGCTTTGAGTATTGGTTTTAGACTAGTTATTAAGTGCAGGTGTTTGTTTATTTGTTTGGTTGAATTGATACAGTATAACATGAAAGTTATAGGAAAGATATATAGAATGGAGAAACATCTAGTTCATTGGGCAATGGAGTCAAGAAGAGGTCATAACATACTCATCAATGGATATGGAATATCAGAGGGCAAATCTAACTTGGCCGTAGGATCCTTTGGTTTTGGAATGAGATGGACATCAATGATTTGGAAAGATAAATTTGATTCTCAATGAAGGGAACTTGAAAACATAACTTGAACAATAAAGAAATATTTGATAGACAGGGCTAACCACAAATTCTACAAACATTATTTAAGCAAATAATGACATCAAGATGACTTTCAAAATGAAATCTAAGATTCGGGGAACACCCTATTTCCTCTAAGATTTTATTCCAAATGACTTAGAAAACAAAAAAGATTCACTGATAATTGCAGTCATAGAAGAGGGAACACCTAACACATCTATGATCACAACTATAAAAGACCTTTAAGACAATTGTTCAAGCAAGGACAAGGGGCAAGATCAGAACAGACCTCCTTGGTTTACTGTAAACAAAGATACTTCAAAGGGTGACTTCACTAACAGTTTTTAAGTGGTAGCAGACAAGAAGGGAGAACCATAAATCATGCTGAAACCAACTATTCGAACTTATTAGAGAAATAAATGAGCATGAGGACTAAAGAGAAATATTTAAGCCTCTAAAATACCTCAGCATAAGAAAATATAAAACAGTGAAGGACAAACAGGTCTAAGGTGCTTCCAGGAGTCATTTCTTAGCCTAAAACTTTCATCCTACTATAGTAAGAAATTATGGAACATAATGACAACATGGAAAAAACATTAAACAATTTATAATACTTCACCAACAGCCAAGCTCATGGATCCAATGATAGAGCCTTCTCAAGAAAAAGCGTGCAACAACATCATCAGGACTTCCAAGACTTCAATTTCTTCTTCAACTTCAACAAACTATGTATTATTTCAGAGTTTCAATATTACAACTAGTGATCAACCAACCCTTATCTCATCTTCTTCAGAAGTATTTATAGGAGAGATGAGGAGGTGGAATGGGATGAAATATATTCTAAGTTCAATTAATACAATTTACTGTTTCTCGGCCTTTTGAGGGGCTCGATGGAGAAGTGTACAGATAGTCTTACTGTATTAATTGATTTTTATTAAAGATTAAGCTCAGTGGGAGCTTTTGTTGACTTTAAGGCTCTGTGTCATCTTTTACAATAACTCTAATGATAGTTTCTATTAGCTTCTTTGATTCAAAATAACTATTCAACTGTAAGGAGCAGATATGCTCTATTCTGGTCATTACTCAGCCTTTGTTTGAATGTTGTGAAGGCACAGGTGGCAATCTGGTAGTTAAGAGGCATTAATCTGCCTCAGATGTGGCAGTGGAGGCTTTTCTGTCTAACAAACATTTATGATTTTCTTTTAACTGTGTTTTAATTTGGAGGATTAGGCTTTTGATAATCAATTTTAGCCGTAATCCCCCAAAATTTTCCTTAATCTTCTGTTCTGGTATGTTTTGTCTTCGACATTGATACTCTTTGCTTCTTCTATGTATTGTTGTGTCTCATTGATGTGCAGGCCGCGCAGGGCTCATATGGCATCAATTCCTCATGAAACATTGACGAGATGTAGAGTTTGAGCTGAGTGAATGGTTCCCTTTGATGAATCAAGGTGCGATAATCGTCATTCCTAGCCTTCTGATTTTTCTTCCATTTATAATGGAAAACCATTAATCACTTGCAAAACACGAAACTAATTAAGAAATCCTACGTTATTTGGGGTAAACTGCTTCAGAGGGTGTGGGGGGTAGAGTGTGGCCATTGGATGGCATCATCCAATAGTGTAGATCTGTTAGAGGAGCTCAAACGAAGAGCAGGGGGATAAAATGAGTTAGATCCTTTGATAACGCAGAGATCGACGGTCTAGATTGGTCGAAAAAACACTATGAGCGGAGGGCATGATTTTAAACCAAAATCGGGGAAAGCATCCTGGACCATCCGACCGGGGCACGTGGACGGTCCAGATGCAATCGGAGGCAGAGGCATCGGCGGGTCAAAAGACATGGAGTGTGACGGAGCGATTGAGCACTGGTCATTGATCTGAGGATCAGATCAATGGTGGGAAGTGAATTGAAGGGATGTCAATCGGAGGTGGAGAAATGTAAAGATGTAATAGACATCTCCGATGTGAATGGCGTGATGGGGGAGGGCCGATGCGATTGTGCGATCGGGCCATCGGGCCATCGCAATCGAAGGTGGGATGAAATGGAAACGCACCTATCAAACATTTGCGATGCGATATTGTGTGGGCCGTTTGATCGGCTTAAGATCAAAGACAGAGATTTTTTTGTTATCATACATGGTGGAAAACCTTAATACTCCATGAAACCAAAAAATTTAATAAAATAAAGGACTAATACTTCGGGGGCGGGATATATACATATATATATATATATATATATATATATATATATGAAATGTTTGGAGCCCGATTGCGGGGCCTTGGTCTACATGGAATGATAATAGGCCCGGGGCGTATACAATAAAGGGCCAATCGCAATCGGAGCTTCGGGCTTGGGCTTTTCAATCTAACCATTTAACTTTTCCGATGCGATAAGCGCTAAAATGGCCAGTGCTTGGTTCTTAGCACCAAGGCGTATGGAGGGAAAGTGGTTTAGGAATTAGCCCGAAGGGGCTTAAGTCCTTAGTAGAAAAATTTATTTCTTATGATATTTTCCAAGTTTTTTAACGGATTTGGGGGTTTCAGCAGAGTTCAAAAAGGAGTTTTAAACTCTATAAAAAAGGATTTTATGAAAGGGGAATGGGGGGAAATGTAAAGTAGAGGAATTTTATGGGAATGAGAGGGGTAAAAATGAAGGTTAGTTTTTTGAAGTGGAGGAAAGGGAAAAATGGTGATTTTGAAGCAGTCTTTTCTCTTTGAAATCTAGCAGAATTTCTGAGCTTTGAAATGGAAAAAACAATGAAGATTGGAACAAGGGCATGATGTCTTCAAGAGGCTTCAAGAGATAACATTTTTGCAATAAAAACTGTTTCTTGAAGGCTCCAAAATGTTTTGGCCACCTTTTGATATAACAAATTTTATAGGTGGCCAACACCTCTGTAAGTTCATCTCTGAATATGCTCAGATTGTCAAGCCAATATAAGCGATTTTGAAGAAGGATGTGATCTACAAATGGGATAAAAAGGAAAAGGTTGTGTTTTCCTGTGTCAAACAAGATATCGTAGAAACACCCGTAGTATGCAACCTAGATTTCATTAAATATTTTTTCGCTCTACACCTTTGCTTCTAACACTTCTCTCGTCATTATACTCACACAAAGGGATGATATTAAAAATGAGTTTCCTATCTCTTTTATGAGCGCTAGTATTCAAGGACCCAAACTCAACTACCCCACTGTTGACAAACAGGATTATGTGGTATACAAGGTGGTGAAACACTTCTTACATTATCTCTTGAAAAATCACTACATTATGTTTGTTTCACTCCTAACAATCAAATCGTTGCTTGTCCAACAAGAGTTGTGTGAAATAAGGGTGAACTAAATGACTGGTTTGAAATAATATGATCTAGAGATCAATCCAGTTCAAACAATCAAGGGCCATGGTTTATGTCAACTAACGGAAAAAGCAGTGGACACAAAGGAAGAAGAAAATATCTCAGGGTGGGATCAAGAAATTGATATGTACTGTGACACCCTCTTCCCACATCTACCCATGTAACTATCCAATTGTGGTAAAAATGTGACGAGAGGCTACTATAATGATATTCAACCTCATATGTGACCTTAAGTAAGTGGAACCAATGGAAAACACCACCTGCATAACTTTTACAACAACCACAATACCCCCAGGAGGTAACCCAACCTTCCAGACCTCTTACCCTTGGTTCACACTGAACTTTTGGCCTCTTTGAGCCATAGCCGCATGCATAACATTGCATTCTAGTGGCCAGGAGGCTATAGCTACAAGAATAACAATGCATGCAAGTGACCGGGGCCCCAAATACTCAGTTTTGTGCCTGTAGCTTCGAGATTTGAGCCACCCTTTAAGGCCCAGAGCACAGGTCACTGCCCATAACTTCATGAAAACTTAAGTGATGATAAATGAAAATAATACAATGATACTGAATAAAAAACATCAATAAGAACTCATCTAGATCCCTCCTAGCCATGACACACATTTTGTGAAACATGTCACAAACATTGAATCTAGATGTGTAAACAACATATATAAGCATAGGGGTCTCATACTTATTTGAGAATTGCTAAGAAGCATTTCTCCCTTACATCGTTAGCTGCAATACAATATATTTTACCATATATATATTGTGCATTCATTTTCAAGTAAAAACATGGATAGAGCCATAGCATCATCACTAATCAAATACATGCTTATAACCAACGTAATAACAACAGAAATACCATGGATACAACAACAATATAATTAACATAGAAACTAGTACATTTGCATACCAAATACCAAAGGAATGATCTCTTCATCATTTAATCTAAAAATCAACAGGAGATGGGACTTCCACGTTCCACTCGACAATAGATTGGTTGAGCCAAATCTCTCTTCACCCAAACACCCCCATGCCATACTCCAAGCATGAATGTGGGACTCAAATCAAAAAACCAACCAAGGCATCCCGAGGCTAAACCACCTCACCCTCATCAATAGAAATAATGCTTTACCATGATCCATCTCAGATTGTTAACCCAACACAATAAATATGTCATAACCGACTTTATCATGATCTACACCCGATCAATAGGTCAACACAAGAACGAATATCATTGGATTATCTTTGCCCAAACCATGAGGAATTTGTCTGTCTCCTAGTCTCTCAAGCTTTACCACAACCCAAAGTTTGAATCAGGGGTCACTAGGCCCTAAACCAAGACATACTCTCTAGGCTTTATCGTATATCCCAAATGTGGGATTCCTAGGCCCAATGGAGAGAAAAAAAAATCTAGGCTTTACTGTACATCCTTCCATTCACCAGTCGAGGATTCCTAGGATTACTGACGTAACACACTATCTGGTTTTACTGCAACCCACAGTCCGGTTCAGGGGTTACTAGGCCATGTGTTATATCAATTTGGAGATCCACCCCACTCAGCTTTGAATCCATCCAATAATCTAGATAAACCAAAACATGAGAACTCCATAATACCATGGCTATCAAAAATAGCAAGGCTAGGATGAAAACACTATCACACGTGGCAAAAACCCATGCCAAGACAGAAAAGAACCACATGCAATGCCATGCATGCCAGATCTAGCAAGGAAAATTCACATGCAAATTGATACCTACCAAGAATCTTGTTGTAGCTACTTGATTCCTGCTCCTCCTTACTTTATTCCTCATTTTTCCTGCTTTCTAGTCTTTCTTGGTCCAATGCAAAATGCTCCAAGAAACTCTAAGTGTCCAAGAGTGTGTGTGTGTGTGTGTGTGTGTGTGAGAGAGAGAGAGAGAGAGAATAATGAAAGAGATAAAACAAATTCACTGACTAAAGGTTACCAACTAATCCTCATAAGCCTTTTTATGGATGAAGCCTCTATGTTCTTTATTTTCCATTATTTTCCTTCATTTTCCTCCTCACATGCAACCTGTGGCCTTTCACCTTCCTTTTCTCCTATTTTCCATTATTTTCATGAATAAAATGCCAATTAATGCCTCACACCTTTCCAAAGTCTTCGCCATTGCCCTTTCCAATTTCCTTTAGCCATGATAACCGAAATCAACACGCACTAGGGTGTTTTTTCCCAACATTCAGCTTGGAATAAGTTTCCCATCAACTATTATTATTATTTTTAACTTTTACTAGATGGAATTTTCATCGGGGTTGTTACATGTACAATGTTGAGTTAGCCTTCCCCACTACTACGACAAAATATTCGTACGTTGATGTGCGCCAACACCTTTATCACGACATCGTGCCCTCCGATTTTTCTGCACAACAAAAGAGGGCACTTAGACTCAGGGAATTATCTTACCAACTGGTGCATGGGGTTATTTTCAAAAATCATCACAATGGAGCGTTTCTCAGGGGTTTCGAAGCACATGATTGAGAGAAGGTACTGTGTGATATCCACAACGAACCATTCAAGGGACACTTCACGGGAAACACCACTGCACATAAAATCATGCGAGGATATTTTTATTGGCCTACATTATTCAAAGACACTCATGCTTATGTCCGCAAGTGTCCAGTCTATCAGAGGTGTGCTAGCAAAAATAAGAATTCAACCACCCCATTGCATCCTATTGTAGTGGAAGAACCTTTTCAACAGTGGTGCTTGGATGTTATTGGAGAATTTTTTCTACATTCGTCAAAGAAACACCGTTGTATTCTCACTGCCACATACTACTTTATGCGATGGATAGAAGCAGTTCCTCTTAAAAAAGAGAATGATCAGGAAGTCATTAGCTTTCTTCATCAGAATATCATTTCCAAGTTTAGCATTCCTACTTCACTTATTTTCAGCAATGCAACATATTTTTCATTTCTCATACTTTATGATTTTTCATTAGAAAACAAAATTGTATTCAAACATTCTGTTAATTATTATCATCATGGGAATGGTCTTGCTAAATCCACGAATAAGAACCTAATATACATAATCAATAATACCATATTCTCTTAACAGAGGAACTCACACTCTACTTTGCTGAATTCCTTATGAGTTGACCAAGTCACGCTGAAGCCATCCCTGAGCACCTCCCCTTACTTCCTAGTATAAAGAAGGTAACCCATCCTCCCATAAAACATCTACTTGCTCGCTCTCCAACTCTCACAAGAATCCCAAGGCAAGCCATGTTTGTTAGTTCAACATAGGATGGACACCCTTCACAAGCTATAGGAAGAAAAGTTGAAAGCCAAAGAAAATTTTTCACTCCATTAGAGTCGTATCAAGAGGTGGTTCGACAAGAAGTCTCCAGGGAAGAACAACTTTAGCGTGGGTGACTTAGTCTTGAAGTGGGACAAATCCCATGAAGATAAAGGCAAACACACTAAGTTTCAATCTCTATGGATTGGGCCATTCACAGTGCACAAGAAGCTTGTGCAATACACTTATCGTCTTTAATCACTTGATGGGAAGATTGAATCTCTCGCTGTCAGTGGCTAATATTTGAAACATTACTTTCAATGACAATCAGGGGTTGTGCCCTAAAATATGTATATAGTTTTCTTATGTTTATTGTTGTTGTCTTTGTTCCTTAATTTATTCACGTTATGTGAATAAGTGTTGTCCTTGTACATGTTTTGGCTTTGGAGAATGTGTGTGGCTGAAGTATAAAGATTCTTGCAACACTTGAACATTTGGTTAAACCTTCAGTCGATATTCCTTATGTTGGTTATGCCTTTTGGCCGATGAAGTTCTGATGGAAAATACGATCTTTCCATAAGGAGAGTTTTGGTCAAACCATGAACTCGTGTCTAGTCGAGAAACCTTGTGCGCATATTCTATTCTTTATGTTTTGATGTTTCCACGCTTATCCATTTAGTATAAGAGGAGAAGGGGAAAATTCTAAATGAGAAAAACTAAATTAGAGGTATTTACATGCTTCTCTAAAATAACAACCTCTCCTACACTCAATAAGTCGAGATCCCTCTTCTGCCCAAAATGAATAAGTGCCAATGCACAATCCTATATATAAAAAAAAAAGGCAAAAGAAGTGAAAGGCTTCTTGCACAAAGAGGTGAAGGAAGAAACTTTGTCAGGGTACTGACCAGGCTCGCTGGAAGTGGAGCAATGTTTGTGTTCGTGTAGTGACTCTATCAGGGTGCTTTCCAGGGTTGCTGGCAGTGAAGCAACACCAAAGATGAAAAAATTATACTCTAAAAATCTTAAACTCGTGAGCTTCACTATCCTTCCTAATTCAAAACACGACGATAATGTTGAATTCTACGTTGAGGTGAACCGAGAAGGCATGATGGGGTCTACATCTATTGACAGGTTAAGTGGGGAATCCAACTTAATATGCATGATGAATCAATACTCCCCGAATAACTAAGGCCTTGCACGAAAGAAATTAACCAAGACAGAGAAGCTGGAGTTCTGCCAATGTGTCGCCAAGTGTTGTAGCTACTACAACAACCTCCAAAATTTTGGCATATACCCAATTTCAACTCTTCCTTGATCTTGTTTAACGTCGCCGCAAACTCTAAAAATCATTCCATGTGTTTTCTTAGAGTGTTGTGTTCCCTTTGGCAAGTTGGGAAAAGTGTCATATTTTGGCATGTTGGTTGTCACATAATGTATATAAGACTGTTATGGTGGTTCCAAGAGGTCATCTTTGTGCAAACGAGTTGTTTTAACCTTGTAAGTGTTCATCACCCTCATTTCTGAAGTTTTGAGCACTAACACAGAAGTGTCGCCACGGTCATCGTAAAGTCTATATTTAGTGTCAAACTTGTCGTAACTTTTCATAAAGTTTTCACATGGAGGGAAATGATTTTTTCTTGTGTTATGGGTGAGCTATGTTGTTGAGTCATCAAAGTATTCTAAGTGTGTGATCATAATCCAAGTTGTATCATCGTTCACACTATTCTCATCGATCTCACACTTAGTAATTTTTAGGAAAAATCGACCAAGCAACATAGATTCATCTAGCCTCCCTGAGTTGCGCACTACATAGTTTTAGTCCTCTAGTTATGACGTTGCTGCTTGGAACTGCACAATGTGTAGTTCGAAGCTCCAAGGACTACTCCACTGCGTAATTTCTATGCCCAAGCTCTGACCTTGACCTCTAGAATTTTTTAATCATGTCTCCCATCATGGATCAAATTGTGCACTTCGCAATCCCAAGCCTCAAGCTCATTCCCTAAGCTCTTGAACTGCGCAGTAGCCCAACCTCCCTTGTCTCCCATAACTCCATATTTTTCTCCCTCAGTCTGGCCTAAACTAGGCACTGCACAGTCTTAGGGCTCAAGCCTCACCCTGGGTTTCTTGATCTGCACAACTGCACAGTCATTGAGCCCCTCTTCCTAGCTTGTCACTAAATCTGGGCTCAGTCTATGGATCATAATGCACCATCTTAGACTAGGGGGTTTTTGGATTGGTGTTGTTTCGTCATGAGTGAATTGCAGGAACGTGTACCTTATCATGTCATGTCAAGATGACGAAGAAGGAGAAGAAGGAGGGAAGCATGCTCAAAGACAAGTTTGTAGCTAAATTCACAAGTAAATCAATAAGGAGAAAGTGAAGGGACACTAATTTGCGACAACTATTAAAGACTTGAGATAATTGAAGATTCCTTATCACCAAGCCATGCGAAGGTGAAAATAAGAGAATTCTTAAGAAGACATTTAACACTCAGCAGTAGCAGTGGCTTGACATTGCCACATCATCAAGCTGTCCATGTCAACAGTGTCAAGTCATGTCATGTCATGAGTAGTCACATGCCAGATAATTGTGACTAATTATGTAACATATGTTTCAGAAATGTATTGTAAAGTGAGATTTCAAAGGACATGTGTGTAATACGAAGATTCATGTAAAGCTGAAAAGTCATAAGAAGTCAAACAATCATGAGGGTAGACGAAGAGTCACAAGGAAGGTGAAGAATCACCTCCTCATTGTTATATATACCCCCTCATTGTAAGAGAGAAATAATTTTCACCTTGGCTCCTCCCACAAAGCATTAGAGAGATAAGCTAGTTCTTTTGGGTAGCAAGGAGTGGCTCCAACACTCCACTACTAGAGCTAGTGATGTTCATTGTATACACATCCCTTGGAACTTTTACTTAATAACAAAAGTCTTCAGGGCCAACACATTCTTCATGAATGGATTATGAATGTTTGTAAGACAATGTTGTGGATGTTTGTACTTCATGTTTGCCTTCACATTTGCTTAGATTGTTGAACTGTTTCGGTTATTTTAGTATTTGCCTTGTTGAGAATGTGTTGGAATGGTTGTTATTGTTGTCCCATCCTTGTGGAATATTTTGTGGGATATTATAAAAACCTTTCTCATTTGTGGGTTGTAACAATTGTCACATCCCTTGTGGAATAATCTGTTGGATGTTAGATGGATCCCTCTAGTTCAGGTGTGTCTCTTCTTGGGTGGTACCATTAGCTCTCTCTTAGAGGCTCACTTTTCTTCCCTCTCCACGGAAGAAGAACTTTGACACATTTACAATTGGACACTCACGAGGCATACCTTCTTTCTTTTCGAAGGTACCATTGCATCCCTCTCTCTTGGTGACAGATAGAGCCAAGGCAAATCTTTAACAACTTGGCAATTAGGCCTGTATACCGGATGCGACTCCTACTAGGACTCCTACACCAAATGATGTGAGGTCTAATTGGGACTTCATATTGGGGAGATCCCCTTAATTTTGGTGGGTCCATCATCGTTAACAGGTTTAGTCCTCCAAAGAAATTAAAATGGATCTAGGTTCGTAACAGCTCTTCCATATTATGGTGGAGAGCATTTTTTTACTCAAAATACAACTCTACACTATATTAAAATAAATTGAAATGATTGATTTGATTTGATTGTTTTTATTTTGTTATATATATATATATATATATATATATATATATATATATATATATATATATATATATAATATGAAGTATTGAATTGATTGATTTGATTTGATTGTTTATATATATATGAAGTTAACATTAAATTTTTTAATATTTATTTATTTATTTGTATTGATTTTTTTTTAATTTATTGATGTTGTTATTTATATTTTAAAAAAATATTATTTGTATTAAAAAAAAAATGATAGATACTCAATTTATATACACCCAAAAAAAAAATTAAAATATCATTAATATTGTAATTTCTTAATTTTTTAATACAATTAAAATTTTTAAAATATTATATGTAAAAATAATAATATTATACTTTATTTTTATTTGTGTAAAATTTCAAATAATATTTTTAAAATGGTAAAAAGATAATTACTTTTTTTAATTAATTTTAATATTTAATAAACATCATTTGATTCTATATTTTAATTTAAACATTTTAAAAATACAACATATTAAAAGTATTTCAAATCAAATAACATTGATTTAATATATCAAATCAAATATCATTCTTTTAATATTGATTTAATGATATAAAATCAAATATCATTCTTTTAATATCATTGATTTAATATATCAAATCAAATATTATTCTTTTAATAACGTAGGATGGACACCCTTCACAAGCTATAGGAAGAAAGGTTGAAAGCCAAAGAAAAATTTTCACTCCATTAGAGTCGTACCAAGAGGTGGGTCGACAGGAAGTCTCCAGGGAAGAACAACTTTAGCGTGGGTGACTTAGTCTTGAAGTGGGACAAATCCCATGAAGATAAAGGCAAACACACTAAGTTTCAATCTCTATGGATTGGGCCATTCACAGTGCACAAGAAGCTTGTGCAATACACTTATCGTCTTTAATCACTTGATGGGAAGATTGAATCTCTTGCTGTCATTGGCTAATATTTGAAACATTACTTTCAATGACAATCAGGGGTTGTGCCCTAAACTATGTATATAGTTTTCTTATGTTTATTGTTGTTGTCTTTGTTCCTTACTTTATTCACGTTATGTGAATAAGTGTTGTCCTTGTACATGTTTTGGCTTTGGAGAATGTGTGTGGCTGAAGTATAAAGATTCTTGCGACACTTGAACATTTGGTTAAACCTTCAGTTGATATTCCTTATGTTGGTTATGCCTTTTGGCCGATGAAGTTTTGATGGAAAATACGATCTTTCCATAAGGAGAGTTTTGGTCAAACCATGAACTCGTGTCTAGTCTAGAAACCTTGTGCGCATATTCTATTCTTTATGTTTTGATGTTTCCACGCTTATCCATTTAGTATAAGAGGAGAAGGGGAAAATTCTAAACGAGAAAAACTAAATTAGAGGTATTTACGTGCTTCTCTAAAATAACAACCTCTCCTACACTCAATAAGTCAAGATCCCTCTTCCGCCCAAAATGAATAAGTGCCAATGCACAATCCTATATATAAAAAAAAAGCAAAAGAAGAGAAAGGCTTCTTGCGCAGAGAGGTGAAGGAAGAAACTTTGTCAGGGTACTGACCAGGCTCGCTGGAAGTGGAGAAATTTTTGTGTTCCTGTAGTGACTCTATCAGGGTACTTTCTAGGGTTGCTGGCAGTGAAGCAACACCAGAGATGAAAAAATTATACTCTAAAAATCTTAAACTCGTGAGGTTCACTATCCTTCCTAATTGGCTCTGACGATAATGTTGAATTCTACGTTGAGGTGAGGCAGAAGGCATAAGTCGGGTCTACGTCTATTCTTAGGTTAAAGTGGAGATCGACTTAATAATACACGATGAATCAATACTCCACAGAATAGCCCAGGCCTTGCAGAAAAGGAAGTGCTTGAGACGAGAGAAAATTTGGAGTTACGCGATGTGTCGCCAAGTGTTGCTTCCAGCTACTTACAACAGCCTCCAAAATTTTGGCATATACGATTTAAACTCTTCCTTGATCTTGTTTAACGTAAGCATAAACTCTGAAACTCATTCCATGTGTTTTCTTAGAGTGTTGTGTTCCCTTTGGCAAGTTGGGAAAAGTGTCATATTTTGGCATGTTGGTTGTCACATAATGTATATAAGACTGTTATGGTGGTTCCAAGAGGTCATCTTTGTGCAAATGAGTTGTTTTAACCTTGTAAGTGTTCGTCGCCCTCATTTCTGAAGTTTTGAGCACTAACACAGAAGTGTCGCCACGATCATCGTAAAGTCTATATTTAGTGTCAAACTTATCGTAACTTTTCATAAAGTTTTCACATGGAGGGAAATGATTTTTTCTTGTGTTATGGGTGAGCTATGTTGTTGAGTCGTCAAAGTATTCTAAGTGTGTGATCATAATCCAAGTTGTATCATCGTTCACACTATTCTCATCGATCTCACACTTAGTAATTTTTAGGAAAAATTTATAGCTTGACATAGATTCATCTAGCCTCCCTGAGTTGCGCACTACATAGTTTTAGTCCTCTAGTTATGACCTTGCTACTTGGAACTGCACAATGTGTAGTTCGAAGCTGCAAGGACTACTGTACTGCGTAATTTCTATGCCCAAGCATCGACCTTGACCTCTAGAATTTTTTAATCATGTCTCCCATCATGGATCAAATTGTGCACTTCACAATCCCAAGCCTCAAGCTCATTCCCTAAGCTCTTGAACTGCGTAGTAGCCCAACCTCCCTTGTCTCCCATAACTCCATATTTTTATCCCTCTGTCTGGCCTGAACTAGGCACTACACAGTCTTAGGGCTCAAGCCTCACCCTGGGTTTCTTGATCTGCACAATTGCACAGTCATTGAGCCCCTCTTCCTAGCTTGTCACTAAATCTGGGCTCAGTCTATGGATCATAATGCACCATCTTAGACTAGGGGGTTTTTGGATTGGTGTTGTTTCGTCATGAGTGAATTGCGGGAACGTGTACCTTATCATGTCATGTCAAGATGACGAAGAAGGAGAAGAAGGAGGGAAGCATGCTCAAAGACAAGTTTGTAGCTAAATTCACAAGTCAATCAATAAGGAGAAAGTGAAGGGACACTAATTTGTGACAACTATTAAAGACTTGAGATAATTGAAGATTCCTTATCACCAAGCCATGCGAAGGTGAAAATAAGAGAATTCTTAAGAAGACATTTAACACTCAGCAGTAGCAGTGGCTTGACATTGCCACATCATCAAGCAGTCCATGTCAACAGTGTCAAGTCATGTCATGTCATGAGTAGTCACATGCCAGATAATTGTGACTAATTATGTAACATATGTTTCAGAAATGTATTGTAAAGTGAGATTTCAAAGGACATGTGTGTAATACGAAGATTCATGTAAAGCTGAAAAGTCATAAGAAGTCAAACAATCATGAGGGTAGACGAAGAGTCACAAGGAAGGTGAAGAATCACCTCCTCATTGTTATATATACCCCCTCATTGTAAGAGAGAAATAATTTTCACCTTGGCTCCTCCCACAAAGCATTAGAGAGATAAGCTAGTTATTTTGGGGAGCAAGGAGTGGCTCCACCACTCCACTACTAGAGCTAGTGATGTTCATTGTATACACGTCCCTTGGAACTTTTACTTAATAAAAAAAGTCTTCAAGGCCAACACATTCTTCATGAATGGATTATGAATGTTTGTAAGACAATGTTGTGGATGTTTGTACTTCATGTTTGCCTTCACATTTGCTTAGATTGTTGAACTGTTTCGGTTATTTTAGTATTTGCCTTGTTGAGAATGTGTTGGAATGGTTGTTATTGTTGTCCCATCCTTGTGGAATATTTTGTGGGATATTATAAAAACCTTTCTCATTTGTGGGTTGTAACGATTGTCACATCCCTTGTGGACTAATCTGTTGGATGTTAGATGGATCCCTTTAGTTCAGGTGTGTCTCTTCTTGGGTGGTACCATTAGCTCTCTCTTAGAGGCTCACTTTTCTTCCCTCTCCACGGAAGAAGAACTTTGACACATTTACAATTGGACACTCACGAGGCATACCTTCTTTCTTTTCAAAGGTACCATTGCATCCCTCTCTCTTGGTGACAGATAGAGCCAAGGCAAATCTTTAACAACTTGGCAATTAGGCCTGTATACCGGATGCGACTCCTACTGGGACTCCTACACCAAATGATGTGAGGTCTAATTGGCACTTCATATTGGGGAGATCCCCTTAATTTTGGTGGGTCCATCATCGTTAATAGTTTTAGTCCTCCAAAGAAATTAAAATGGATCTAGGTTTGTAACAACTCTTCCATATTATGGTGGAGAGCATTTTTTGACTCAAAAAACAACTCTACACTATATTAAAATAAATTGAAATGATTGATTTGATTTGATTGTTTTTATTTTGTTTTATATATATAATGAAGTATTGAATTGATTGATTTGATTTGATTGTTTATATATATATATATATATATATATATATATATATATATATATATATATGTGAAGATGAAGTTAACATTAAATTTTTTAATATTTATTTATTTATTTGTATTGATTTTTTTTTAATTTATTGATGTTGTTATATATATTTTAAAAAAATATTGTTTGTATTAAAAAAAAATTGATAGATACTCAATTTATATACACCCAAAAAAAAAATATTAAAATATCATTAATATTGTAATTTCTTATTTTTTAACACAATTAAAATTTTTAAAATATTATATGTAAAAATAATAATATTATACTTTATTTTTATTTGTGTAAAATTTCAAATAATATTTTTAAAATGGTAAAAAGATAATTAATTTTTTTAATTAATTTTAATATTTAATAAACATCATTTGATTCTATATTTTAATTTAAACATTTTAAAAATACAACATATTAAAAGTATTTCAAATCAAATAACATTGATTTAATATATCAAATCAAATATCATTCTTTTAATATAGTTATTTTACAGTGCTTCTACACCATGTCTGTCATAACTTTTAACTTCAACAAAAATATAAAAAATATTATCAATATTCCAGGAAATATAATAATATATTTGAAATGTCACAAATCAAGTGATATACATATTTTATTTAATATCACTCGTACATAATGTTTGTCCTAATCTTGACGCCCCATCAGAGAAATTGTCTCCACGACGTGATCCCAGTCTATGCTTCAGGGTAATCTGCAATTTTGTCTAATTTTATCTTTGCTTAATTTTAAAATAACATTTTCCAATTATTAAAATATAATAAAGTTCTATAATTATAATTTATTTTATAACTTAAAATTTATAAATAAATGGTTATTTTCAATTTACATTTTAAATAGTAATAATAAAACTTTATTTACAATTAAAATTTAAATGTCGGAAAAAAAAAATATTATCTACCTGATCACGTGAACCATATTTCCAGTAACATATACAATAAATATGACCTTTTTTATAAGAGCTGCTCATCACTGGAGCGGGAAAAGGGCATGTCAACTTTCCAGAAATATTTGTTAAATATTTTTATGTAAAAAAATATCGAAGTGATTTTGAGTTTTATATATTTTTCCATTTCAAAAAGTCGATATGCCATTCCAATATTGCGGCTTTAAAAAAACTTGTCACTTCAACTTTGTAATGTAAAATTTGAACATAAAATTTACGATTCAGTATTGGAAACAAAATTTCTTTGAACCACAACGCGGGTAAAGCCTTTGTGCCGTATACCACGTACGCGATAGGGATGTTTTTGTAATCGTCCTTTTATTTTATTTTATTTTGCGATTGTTTTCTGAATTCCGCTGTGCAGATAACGTGCCGAAAGACGCTACCATGACCTCTGCGTCGGTATCATTATCCGGCGGCTGTTCAGCAGCCGCCAGATACTCAGCTCGATTTGATCTATTGGAAAGCCAAGCCGGCAATGACGGGCCCACTGAACACTTTCACTAGGGTCTTTCCGTAGCCTTTAAGCGGGATATACATAGGCCTGGACCCATACACGTCTACCCTCTTTCGTGATCTCAGTATGATGCACATACTACGTACAAGAGAGCTTTGAAATGTCTCCCCCAGTGGATGGTGTGATATATATTATCAGATTGATTACAGACAAGAACTTGAAGTAACGGAGGTGTCTCCCAGCGTATGGTGCGATATATATATTATATATAAATAGCGAAATTGAATCAGATTTGTCGCAGACGGGAAATTAAAGCCACTCGATCACATGTTATCTGGATGACTCCGCAGAGATTCGAGGCGTGGACAGTGCTTGGGTCACATCCTTTTTACATAACTTCACAGAGAAACTAAGAGTGCCCTTTCGCCTACTGTCCCTGTGTGCTTCTCATATGCATGTGATTGCAATATCAGTCTGACTTTTCTGGCACGTGCCTTGTGACAATGGACTGCAAATTATCTCCTTCAGAGAATATATACCAATCTGAATACACGCTGGTAAGTAGTCAAACCTTTATACAGATGGACTTCAAGATAATTACAGGCAGAATGGAACTTTGATGCGATCTATAGCAGGTAGAATCCAACATATATATGAAAGATTTTTTTGTAGGGACTGGTCAAGTCAATGTGTGAAGGTTTGGGGTTATTTTAAAACCTAAATGTCACCTAGACAACACGTCAGTGGAATTTTATTTGATTTTACGGTTTTGATAAATTACTGTCAATTCAAATGCTTTAGGTAAAGAAATATATTGTAAAAAAATATTAATAAATGTTGTACGTAAAACAAAATGATATAAAAATGTTAAATCTACAAAATATTTAATTAATTTTGTAAATCTATGAGAGTAATGTAATTTGTATGCCAATCAATATCACATTTTAATAAATTAATCTCACTTTCACATATGCTGCCCACCAATTAAAACAATAATAATGTCTATCAATGTGTCATCCAGCAGACAAGGGAGTGGATGAATTCACATTTATAAAATTTGATTAATAATGTGTTATTTCAAAATTCTAAAAGGAAAACCATGATATCAAAATTGGAGATTAATTTCATGTACAGACAAAATCAAGAAACTTCAAACAAACAGTACAGCAATATTCTTATCAGGAAACTTCAAGTAGTGCGCAATAAACGTATATTGCATACAATAATATCGGTACGTTACGTTCCAAATTTATTAAGAAGAATGACCATGGTCGTCTCTATCACCAATTAAATTAGCACAGTCACGTAATAACAAGTTGATGTACTCCTCGCCTCGCCTCGCCTCCCACCTTCGCCCCTCCGCCTATAGAAGTGTAGAAAACTTACACGCAATAATATATTTATTTTTCTTCACAGATTAAGTTCATAAGCTCACGATCTATTTCATCAACCATGATGCTATTTTGTTATGTGATAACATTTGAGTAATCTCATATTCTTCAGAAATTTAATTTATATACTTACTATGTATTTATTGAATATTTAATTTTAAAATTACCATTTGTTATTAATCATGTTGCTTTTTTTTAATGTATAGTTTATATTCTTCAGAAATTTAATTTATATACTTACTATGTATTTATTGAATATTTAATTTTATAATTGACTATTTGTTATTAATCATGTTTCTTTTTTTGAATGTATAGTTTATATTGTTCAGAAATTAAATTTGTATACTTACTATGTGTTTCATAAATGATGCTCCGTCATTTTATTATATAGTATATAATAAATTTATAATTATTAATTTGTTATATATATTATTAAATTAAATTAATTTTATTTATTGATTCTGTTGACTTGGAAAAAGCTACAGTATGTCATAATAATATTCGGACGGAATTTGGTAACTATGAACTTTATTTCAAACCCTGTCTTTCCTGTTCACTAGTGCTCTTCTGCATCGCAAGTGGAAAACTCGACATTCAAAATTTGTGGTTGGAGAATGATTTTTCAAAATGGACGATGTGGACCATTATATGATACGTAGTGGTGGGGTTTTGAAGTGTGTGTGAATGTTACAAATATGATAATACAAAATTTGAAAATCATAAATTTAAATGTTGAAAAATATGATAAACATTTTTGTACTAAAACTATTTATATTTTAAATAACCATAACACAGTCTCACTTCAAATTATATAATCAACTCTTAAAAATGAAAAAAAAAAAAAAAAACATCTAACAATTAAACAATTACCACGCACTCTGTCCCTTAATTGAACCTTCTGAATGCAGAGACCATGCAATTGTCTTACCCATTGCCATTTGAATTTCGCGTGATATACAGACAAACAATAAAAGGAAAGAAAAGCAAGCGATAAACAATAAAGTCCGACGATGGGGTTCAAATTCAAGTGAAAAAAATAAGAATGTTTGACTATTTGGTTCGAATATCGTATAATTTGATGAAATTCGAATTGGTTCTTAAAATTCATGGTTCGGGTTTTGTTATTTCATGTACATAGAATACCATGAGTTTGTTGTTTCGTGGTGGGCATAGGATGTTAATGGCTGTTTAACATAAATAGATAATTGTGTGCATACAGAAATAAATTGATAGTTTCTTCAGCAAGAAAAATTCGATCGAACTTTGATTAGTCATTATATTAAAGTTTAAATAGTTCATTATCGACCAGCACAATTCAAAATTGTCTACACACTTCCACAGAAATACAACTAGAGACCAAATAAATAAATAAAAAGATGCATCTGCAATCTTAGAAACCGGCATTTTAGTCCGGATAAAATGACCAGAGAATATAAGACCGAAGCACAAAAAACAGGGAACATGGAACCGGAGTCACCACTTATGCAAGTGGGGTACATGTTTTGTAAGTAGGTGCATATATAATATAGTTTCCGAGATATGGTTTCGTTAGAGGGGAAATTTGGTTTCCACGTGTCTCTTGGTCTAATCTCTAACAAAACTCTTACGTATGAGATGATGAAGTGCTTCAATGTGGACGCTCTTACCCAATGGATAGCTGTAATAGCACTGGATACAAGTGAACGGATAGCGTAAACTTCGTTAAAAATATAAATCTTGCTTTGCTCCCATTGTAGCGTGTTGTTTTATATGTTCTTTACTCATTCCGTCTATCTAAAATATCCTTCCTTTGAAACAACCTGAGGCAGAGCCGTTTTAGATTCCTTGATATTATTACCACCCTCTCAAAGAATATTTGATGCTCAATTATTGTCTTCCAAAGAATATAATAATATATCGATAATGGACACATGAGATGAACATCACATCAAGAACTGCGGCTTCTTTGGATCTTGATGTCTGCTAGTTTTGTGAGCACATGAGTCCCCATCATTAATTTATATATTGCAGTAAAGTTTCAAGTCTCTGCGGGTCTGTGTGTTATGATGAGTTTGCATGGTTCAGCCAAGAAGAAGTGTCTTGCTCCAACCACTCTGAGGAAGTCGGAGATGGACTGTCCCAGTGTGGTTCTAAGCTTGGCGTACTGTCCGATGGACGCTGAAATAAATTCCATCAATTGTTGCAAGAAGAATACTTCTAGCCCTGCCTCTGATGCAGTTCAAGAGACGACTATGAAAGAGGCAATGGAGGGTGACTCTTCCACTAAACACAATCAAGACAACGAAGTGGACAGCGCAGTGACTGAAGAATTCACCCCTTCTATCATGGGTTTCTCAGAGAACGGAAGACAGCTAGAGTTGGAGGAAGGTCAGTTCAAGGATTCGATTTTGGTGAGATCGAAGGGAAAGAATGTTCAACGGCTGGTGACGCTGGGCGGCGGAATAAACGTGGTGCCGGAATCTGCGGGAGAGTCTGACGGATTTGAGGATCTGAGAGGGTATTCATTAATATCGTTGCAGCAACCTAGTAAGCTGCAATCGTCTCAGTACAAGGGCGTGGTTCCGCAGCCTAATGGCCGATGGGGTGCACAGATTTACGAGAAACACGAACGCGTTTGGTTGGGAACGTTCAACAAGGAAGAAGACGCGGCCATAGCTTACGACAGAGCGGCCCTCAAGTTCCGGGGTCGGGACGCCATGACCAATTTTAGTCCGGCCCCAGGCGGCAATCCGGAAGCCCGATTCATGACGGAGCACACCAAGGAAGAAATCGTCGGGATGCTTCGGAAGCACAGTTACGATGAAGAATTTGAGCATAATAGCAAGAGGATCATGATGACGGCTGCTCGGCCGGCCAGTACGAATAACGAGGAGGCAGGGTCGGAGGGGTCCGGCAAGACAGAGACGGAAACCAAGTGGCCGGACGACGGAAACGGAAATTCTGGCATGGCGGCTCTTCTTCTGCGAGAGCAGCTTTTCGAGAAGGCCGTCACGCCCAGTGACGTAGGCAAACTGAATCGCCTTGTTATTCCCAAGCTGCATGCTGAGAAATATTTTCCCTTGGTCAGATATTCCAGCGAGAAGGGGTCGCTCTTGAATTTCGAGGATAACTCGGGGAAAATCTGGCGTTTCCGTTACTCGTATTGGAAGAGCAGCCAGAGCTACGTGCTGACCAAAGGGTGGAATCGCTTTGTGAAGGACAAAAATTTGAAGGTCGGCGACTTTGTTTCGTTTCACAGGGGATCGTCGGAGCCTCGGCAGCTCTACATCAGCTGGAGAAACAGGCCATCGGGTCGGCCCCAACTTAGTGTCGGCCGCCAATCCCGCCAATCCAAAGCGGAATTTGTGCATCAAGGTTCGTTGTCCTCGAATAGTTTCAATTCCGGAACCGAGGCTACGGTCGTCGGTAACGCTCTATGGTTGCCCATCGTCTGCCCCCGTTCTAGTAATTCCGCCGCCTTTACGCATTTCAAGTCTAATTATATCGTTCCCCTGGTCAACAAAGTTGGTAATTTCGATCACCTGTGCTCTCATACCCCGGAAACTTCTCTTGACGGAGACTTCACTTTCTGTTTCTCGGACCCCGCCAGGCAAACGGACCAAGACAGCTTCCGCGATATTAATACCCACGAATTGCCAACGATTGGTTTGTATTTTAACCTCCACAACTCGCTCAATTCCGGCGACCGAAGTACAAATATTAAACCGCTGCATCCTTTTGTGAACCCTTCTCAGCCCTCAGCGGCACAAGAATTGGAGGCCCCAGAACACAAAGCGACATGGAGTCTCGATCCTGCGACCAAGCAAGGAGTACGACTTTTTGGAGTGAGTTTGACGGAATCTTAATGATAGTCAGTATAGCAGAATTTACGGTGAGATATCTTCCTACCCCTTCGTTGTCCCCTGACGACGCTGCTACAGCGCACTGTATGGAAATAATAGGCCATACTTAATAAGCGACACTGAAAGGGAAAAGTACTGAAAGTGGTAGTGAAAGTTAAGGTGTTTTTAAGTACTTGGTATTTGTGATATGAGATATTGAGCCCGCTCTACTATTAATAGTCAATGTTTTATAAAAGTGCACATAGTTAATGATTTTAAAAAGTTTAGTATTTTCGATTGTAATGTGTTAGCGTTGAGTAAAAGACTCACTTGGTTCCCGATAAGATTTTTGTTGTTCTGGTTGCATTTAAGTTAAATTTAATAATAGATTTATTGTTAATAATAATAATAATAAGATTCATTTGGTTCTTGCTATGATGTTGGTGGGTTTTGATTGCATTTAAGTTAAATTTAATAATAGATTTATTCTTGATAATAATAATAATTTAATTTTAAGGTCATGGTGGTATTTAAGTTAAATTTAATAATAGATTTATGGTTAATAATAATAATAATAATCCAATTTTAAGAGTTCTATGTAACCAAATTCTTGTTTTCATGTATAAATAATAATTTAATTTTAAGATCAAGGCCAAGTCACACACCAAATCTAAATTAGTGTATAAGACCCTCTTGTCTAAGTCTATGAAAGCATACATACTCTACCCTCTTTTGGTTTTCAACATGTGACCTCTAAAGAGGAAACACATGCTCTTAACCATTAGATCTAGTAAACTAACAATTTCATATATATTATTTTATTATTAACACAATATCCAAACTTTAAATTCGAAGAAGAATGTTTTGGATTTAATTTTAAAAACCCTCGTGCTTACTACCATCTAAGTTTATGTCTACATTTGAGACTTCCCCAACTACAGACTCTCATAGTCATTTTCTCATTTACATGTAGTTCACAAATTTCTATCTTCAAATTATATATATATATATATATATATATATATATTTTTTTTTTTTGTTTTTGCTATTTCAAAGATTCCTCACACAAGTGACCTATTCATGCCACTTCATTGCAAGCAATTTCATGATTTTATTTCCATCTATGTTGGCTCTAGTATTTCCCTCTAACTCAGTCTACTAAATTAACGATCTCATGTCCTCGAGGTTGATTGTCATGCACTGTTATCAAGTTCTTTGTGGCTTGACCAAACACTAGATTACTTTCTTTACTTTCTTCACGGAGTAGTAGTTTCTCCTTTTTGGCCCTTATTTTGATTTTAAGAAGGAATATAAATTAAATTGGTGTGAATTAAATTGGTGAAAAAAGAATATAATTAAAAAGATTATATAGATGAGAAAACACACATGTATACTTTTAAAACCTAAACCAAGGAAACACCTTGGGCTACCCAAATGCCTCTTTCACTCATCTTTGTCTCATTATAATGAGGAATTCATAAGCCTTTTAAAGTTATCAACTACATTAATACCAGGTGATTGAAACCCTCATTGTTAATTGGCTCTTCAACCAAGTCTAATTTATCTAACGATGTCCTTAGAAAAACTATTTTAACCCAATCTGGAAAACATACATACTTCTCTCCTGCTATACATATTTTGAGGAAAGTGAGATGTCTATTTACATATAATTTAACTAAATATTTCCATATTTAAAATAATTTTTACTACTACTTAAATTACTTAAATTGTCATTTTTTAAACTTTACTAATTGCTCATACTAAATATTTTCTACATACAACTTCATATACAACTTCATCACAACTAAGAACTTACTTTGATCTTTACCTTTGTATCACAATTAGAATTTTCATGTTGTTTTTAACTATCCATACAGTGATCCAAACCCCAACCCAAGCCCCTTTGTGACTTGACCAAAGACGAGTGACTTGACCAAACACTAGATATAATTTTAAAAATATATAAAAAAAACTACACAAATTTTAGAGCAGTAACACATATAATTTACCTTCTAAAACTTCACGGCCTAAGAACCATTAAACAATAAATCCATCATTTCATAGCTTAAAAACAACTATTTGTTAACTTAAATGCAATTATTCTGCCCCCAAACACATTGACCTCGATCAACTATGTATTTCTCTCAATTTTGACTTTATTACACAAGAAAATCCTCAAACATTTTAAAAACATTAAATACGTATATAAAACCACATGCCGTGGTGTCAAAGACGGAAAAGCATCAACTATTATTGATTTTTAATCAACATCGACAACTACACTCAACTTTTTTGGATTTTGTGCCTAAAAGTGACTCATTTACAAAATGGTCAAGCGAATAACATATGATGTGAAATCGGTGTCTTGACGTGAAATATGATTGGTGTTAATTGAATATATTTAAAAAATTGCATTGTGTTAGAATATATATCACGTGAAATATGATTGGTGTTAATTGAATATATTTAAAAAATTGCATTGTGTTAGAATATATATCAATTTCTAATACAATTGTGTATTATTTATATAATTTGAATGGATAGTAAATTATATACGTGAATTTGAATGGTTCATAAATTTACCTTTAACAAAAAAAATTACCACATTGAATTTCCAAATTAAGTAAAATTTTAAACATCCTTACTCTTTACTAAAATCAATACCATTTCCTAAATCAAAGGAAAAGAGTTAATTCAACACAAACAATCAAAATCCAAAATCTTTTAATATTTCTTTTAATTAAATATTTGTAAAATGAATTTATACTTAATCGAGAGCTATGATAAATAAATAAAAATATATATAAACTAGATGTATGGTAAATAAATAAAAATTCTTTTTATATTTATTCCATAAACTTTTTATATTTAAAAAAAACTTTAAAAAGAGGTTTTATTTAGATGAAGCCTATGGGATGAATACCATGGGACAAATTAATATTGATACCATGGGTAAATAAATAAATATAAAAGAGGTATAAACAAGTATGATAAATAAATAAATAAATATAAAATAGATATAAAGAGGTATGGTAAATAAATAAATATAAAAAAGGCATAAAGAGGTAAGGTAAATAAATAACAATATATCAAATAGGATTATAAAAAAAAATCTAATTATATAACAAGCCTATAGGCCAAATACCATAGTAAAGAAAAGGGGTATGGTAAATAAATAAAAATATAAATAAACTAGAGGTATGGTAAGTAAATAAAACCTCTTTTCATATTTACTCCATAATCTGCTTTATATTTACCAATATTTATGTTCATTAGTTTACATAACTAAGAAGAAACAGAGAGAGAGAGAGTGATAAGGGAGAGATGGAGAGAGAGTGTGTATGTTAAGGGGTGAGATAAACAGACAAAGTAAGATGTATGGAAAGAAGGGGGGAGAGAAGAAGTGAGAAGGAGAGAGGGAGGGATATAGTAATGTAGTTGGAGAGAGAGAGGGGTGGAAAGAGAGAGAGAGAAAGAAAGGGATGGGGGAAGAGAGAGGATTAGAGAGAGAGAGAGAGAGAGAGAGAGATGGGGGAAGAGAGAGGATTGGAGGGAAAAGAGAGAGAGAGGTGGGAGAGAAAGGGAGAGAGAGGAAGGATGAGAGAGAGGAGGAGAGTGATGGGGGAAGAGAGAGTATTGGAGAGAGAGAGAGAGAGAGATCAGGGGAGAGAGAGAGAGAGAGAGAGAGGAAGTGAGAGGGATTTAGGGGGGAGAGAGAGAGAGGAACGACGAGAGAGAGGACTTGAGAGAGAGGAGGAGAGAGGGATCGATAAGAGAGATGGAGGTGGATGGGGAGAGATGTAGGAAATAAGAAATATAGAGAGTGAGAAGTGGAGAGAGAGAAGGAGTGACAAGGGAGAGACAGAGAGAGAGCATGTTGTTTGGGGCTAAGATAAAGAGGCAAATAAGGAGAGATGGAGATAAGGGGGGAGAAGGAGATATAAGGAGAGAGGGAGGGATATAGTAACATAGTTGGTGGGTGAAGAGAGAGAGAGATGGAAGAGAAAGGGAAAGAGAGGAAGGAAGAGAGAGGATGTGAGAGAGTGGAGAGAGGGAGGGAAAGAGAGATGGACTTGGAGGGGGAGGAGGAGAGAGGTAAGAAGAAATAAATAGAGAGAGAAAGGTGGAGAGAGAGAGAGTGAGTGAGTGATAAAGAAGATGGAGAGAGAGGGAGAGAGGGGGAAGATAGAGATATAGATGGAAGGTGAAGAGAGGGAAGAAGAGAGAGATGGGGAGAGGAGGGGATTGACAAAGAGATTGATATATATGGATTGCGAGAGTGTGTGTGTGTTTAGGGGGGTGAGATAGAGAGACAAAAAAGAAGAGATGGAGGGGGATATAGATATGGATGGAGGGTGGAGAGAGGGAAGAATATTTCTCGCAGTAGATGGATTGATATAAGTGGAGATGGTGGTTTATAATCCTATTTGATTATTTGCACTATATGCATCGATTTTAGTGTAGATATTTATTTCTAATGATATTTGATTACTTGCACTAGATGCATTGATTTCAGTGTAGGTGGTGATTTTTAATAAAATTTGATTGCTTGCACTCAATTTGTTGATTTCAATTTAGATGTCAATTTATAGTTATATTTGATTACTTGCAGTAGATGAATTGATTTCAATGTACATGGTTTCTAATCCTATTTGATTGTTTGCACTAAATGCATTGATTTCAGTGTAGATGGCAATTTCTAATCCTATTTGATTTATTTGAGTAAATGCATTGATTTTAGTGTAGATGTTGGTTTACAGAGAGAGAGAGAGAGAGAGAGAGAGTGATAAGGAATATGGAGAGAGAGGGAGAGAGGAAAAAAGGAGGAAAGAGAGATATTAATGGGGGAGAGGGAGAGAAGAGGAAGATAGATATATAGATGGAAGGTGAAGAGAGGGAAGAAGAGAGAGATGGGGAGAGGGGGTGATTGAAAAAGAGATTGATATATAAGGAGTACGAGATCACGCGTGTTTAAGGGGGTGAGATAGAGAGACACAAAAGAATAGATGGAGGGGGATATAGATATGGATGGAGGGTGGAGAGAGGAAGGAATATTTCTCATACTAGATGGATTGATATAAGTGGAGATGGTGATTTCTAATCCTATTTGATTATTTGCACTAGATGCATTGATTTTAGTGTAGATATTTATTTCTAATGATATTTGATTACTTGCACTAGATGCATTAATTTCAGTGTAGGTGGTGACTTATAATACTATTTGATTGCTTGCACTGGATGTGTTGATTTCAATTTAGACGTCGATTTATAATTATATTTGATTGCTTGCACTAGATGCATTGATTTCAATGTAGATTATTCCTAATACTATTTTATTGTTTGCGCTAAATGCATTGATTTAAGTGTAGATGGCGATTTCTAATCCTATTTGATTGCTTTGAGTAAATGCATTGATTTGATGTAGATGTTGGTTCTAGAGAGAGAGAGAGTGGAAGTGATAAGGAAGATGGAGAGAGAGGAAGAGAGGGGGAAGATAGAGATATAGATGGAAAGTGAAGAGAGGGAAGAAGAGAGAGATGGGGAGAGGAGGGGATTGACAAAGAGATTGATATATATGGATTGCAAGAGTGTGTGTGTTTAGGGGGGTGAGATAGAGAGACAGAAAAGAAGAGATGGAGGGGGATATAGATATGGATGGAAGGTGGAGAGAGGGAAGAATATTTCTCACACTAGATGGATTGATATAAGTGGAGATGGTGATTTATAATCCTATTTTATTATTTGCACTATATGCATCGATTTTAGTGTAGATATTTCTAATGACTATGATTACTTGCACTAGATGCATTGATTTGATGTAGGTGATTCCTAATACTATTTGATTGCTTACCTTGGATGTGTTGATTTCGATTTAGACGTCGATTTATAATTATGTTTGATTACTTTCACTAGTTATTGATTTCAATGTAGATTATTCTATCTTATTTGATTGTTTCGCTAAATGCATTGACAGTTAACAGATGGAGATTTCTAATCCTATGTTGATTGCTTTGAGTAAATGCATTGGTTTCAAATGTAGATGTTGGTTTGTAATCTTATTTGATTGATTGCATTAGGTGCATTGATTTCAATGTAGAAGTTATTTTCTAATCTTATTTGATTGCTTGCATTAAATGCATTGATTTCAATGTATATGTTGAATTATGATTTAATGTAATTGGATATATGAAAATACATTAATTTTAAAGGGATTGGAATAACAATATGCATTGATTTTAGTGTAAGCACAAAAATTTATTGACAATGTACATTGATTTTTGTGTTATAGTAATTTAACCTACTAATATTGGAGAGCAAGAGAGACAAGGTGTCGTGTTTACTACAATAGCTAGAGATAAAGATTTAAATGGTTTACGATTTAAATTTTCTTTTTCATATAATCGATATGAAAAGATAACAAAACTAACAAGGGTGGAAATAAGAATAGTAGAAGAAAATATTTTGGGAATTAGTTGTAACATGAGTACATTCTTATTATTCACATTTTCTATCTTTCAATATTATTATTGTCACTTTGCATTCAAAAAAATTATTTCATCATTTTTCATCATTAAAGTTATTAACAATATTTATCATCTAAACAAACTGAGGTAACTAAGAAAATTTAAAAATAAAATGACCAAGTTAATCTAAAAAATATTTAGCATATTTAAAATGATTATATTAATATTTATTATGTTTATTACTCATAAGGTAATCATATCTTTGATAGATTTTCTTTAACCTACAGTAAAAAACAACAGAGTGGGAGAATGTTGAGCATGTGTTATATTTTTCCACTGACTGGCCCCAGCATTTGTATATATTGCACCATTTTTGTGAGGGGAGTCACAAGGGTGGGCATTTGGCTGTTAAGTCTGAAGGGCGCACCGGCGAAAATTTGTTTGGTGTGTGGACCCACTCATGGCGAACCCACCCATGTTTTGTGCATGGTTTTGCACATGGTTTTGGGGTATGATGGTTTGCGACCCTTGGTATTTTTGTAGATTTGGTCAAGGGAACTACGGTTATGTTCTAATCCAGGGTTAATGGATTAGGGTTAATGTATGCTTCGACATGTATATATATGTGTTGTAACACTAAAAGGAATATAATGAAAAATCAAGCTGGTCATCCCGATTTGGGATCCAGGGGAAAATCTCTATGTTTATATGTTTTATGTTTTATGCTCTCGCTATTGCTTATTTTCTGTTATAAGATTCGTGTGTAGATAATTTATGTTCAGGGTTAAAACCTACACCAGTGCCAGAAGTTTGCCAATCGAGAAGCGCGGCCAGCCACTCCTCTACAGTCAGTGGCAGTAGCGGAACCCTTTCAACAGTGGGGTTTGGACGTGATTGGTGAAATCCTACCTCACTCCTCCAAGCAACATCGATATATTCTCACTGCTACTGATTATTTCACTAAGTGGGTTGAAGCAATACCACTATGCCAAATCAACGATCAAGAGGTAATAGAATTTGTCACTCATTCTATCATCACCAGGTTTGGCGTTCCAACTTCCTTAGTTTTTACAATGCAACTTATTTTTCATCCTTTAAATTGTATGATTTTGCTCTGGAAAATGGTATTGTGCTTAAACATTCTGCAAATTATTACCCCCAAGGAAATGGGTTAGCCGAGTCAACTAATAAAAATCTTATCCACATCATCAAAAGGACTCTGTTGTCCCACCAGTGAAACTAGCATAACGCCCTCCACAATGCTATTTGGGCTAACCGTGTCACACCCAAATCCTCACTTGGCACCTCCCCATATTTTCTTGTGTATGGAAAAGAAGCCGTCCTTCCTCCCCACTTATCTCTCCCTGCCCTTTAGTTGTCCCAAGAACGCCATGGTACCCCATGCCCCACCTTGCAGACCCAAATCGACACACTACTGAAACTGGAGGAAGAGAGGCAAAAATCCCGGGAAAAATTTTCCATCCACCAAAGTCGGATTAAGAGATGGTTTGATAAAAAATCTGCAGGGAGTAAAAATTTTGAAGTAGGAGACCTAGTCCTTAAGTGGGATAAAGCTCACGAAGACAATGGAAAACATTGCAAATTCCAAGCCCTATGGACAATTCCATTCCAGGTTAAGGAGAAATTAGGTTCCCACACGTTTAGACTGCAAACTCTAGAGGGAAGAGTCGAGGTCCTCCCGGTGAATGGGCATGACCTCAAAAATTACTTCAATTAGTAGCCCTCGGAGGGCTGTCACACCCCTGTACCATATTTCATGGTTTTTTGTTCTAGTTTCATTTGTAGGTGGCCTTTTATAAAAAAAAATTAAACTAAAACTCAAGAAGGCGGAAGGCCTTGTCGGAGCCACACAATTGGCATCTTGCACCAGGTTCTATGCTGATGGGAAGCCTTTCTCGAAAGACACAAAGGTGGCAAGAGCTTTCCTGTAATTGACACCCAAAGGTAGTACATGACCTAACTCGAGCCACCAAGCGTGGGTAGCTCACCTAGCGAGCTTGAAAGGGTGTCTATGAGAAGAAAGTTGGATACAGCGGTGACTAGATCGAAAGGGAACAGAGTTAACTTCGGGTGACATCAGGACATCCGGGAAAAACCAAAGTCCTCATACAGACCAGGAGCAACCTCTCTTGCAAGTAAAATAAGTCGGGATCCCTCATCTGCCCAGGAAAAATTTCCCCTCTCAAATAAGTGCCATGAGCACACCTAAATAAGTGCCTTAGGCACATTCAAAATAAGTGCAATAGCACACCAATAAAGGGTAAAGGATTGAGAAAGGCTTCCTGTGCAGAGAGGCGATGTGACGACTCCACCGGGGCACTGACCAAGCTCGCTAGCAGTGGAGAAATGTTTATGACTCCTAGGCAGTGACTCCGCCGGGACCGCGAGGTTCACAGGCAACGAAGCAACACAATGAGGACAAAATAATTGTACCGGACCCTGTGGGCACCTGAAGTTCTCCAACCCTTTCAGTCCAGAAACCTGAAGCAATGAAACTTGGTTAACCAGCACCTAAACAGGCTAGCAGGCCAAGCAACTTCGCAAAGTGCCAAAGGCAAGGTAGTAGGGACCTTAAGGTGAAAGGAACAGCTAGTGAAAGCCCCTCCCTCCCCCCACCAAGGAAAACCATCGGCAGAGGCTCTAGGTCCGACCAGTGGATCACCATTTGTTGTAGCCTCTACAACACCCTCCAAAAAATCCATACTTTAAAATTTTTGGAGCCCCTTGAGCATAAAAAAAAAGCTAAGTTAAAGTTTGGGAAGGTTAAGTCACTAAGTCGCAGATTGCTGAAATTTTGGAAAATCGGGACCCCGCGACCTTGTGACCCCGCGACCCCCGAGGTCGCGAGGTCGCACCTCCCTCAAACCACTGACTAGTGCGACCCAGTGACCTCATTAATGGCTCGCATGCGTGACCTTTTTATAAATAGAAGGGTCTCTAGGTCGCATTATGTCCATGCAGCAGATAGAAAGAAACGCTTCTGACAGGTCGACTAAAGCACGATTTTCCTGGGTAAGTTGCCGTTTCCTCCTGCAGTTTCCTTTTATGATTTTTTTGCCTTAATTTCCCCTATTCCAGCCTTTAAATTGTCCACTTCCTTTGCTACTTTTTATCATTTAAGACTCAAGATGCCCCCTGTTTCTCTAACACTTCCCCTCCTTGCATAATATTGCCACTACTTCCCATCCAGACTTTCATGATTTATATTCTACCCCTGAAACTCCTCCCTTTCTCTGTTTTGGACAATCTAGCCTTGCATTTTGAAGTTAAAGGGAAATCTACTTCACGCAGCGTGTGCCAAAACCCCCCGACAAGCCCTAGTGTGACTTACAACCCTTGCAACCCTACGACCCAAGTCGCTGAGTTGCCAGGTCGCATTCATCCTCCGTTCTACTTTCACGCGAATTCACGACCTAGCGACCCGATCGCAGGTTTCAGAGTCGCACCCCTTCAGTTTTCTTAGAATTTGCAACCCAACGACCTCGCGACTCCTGCAATTGTGCAACCAAAGTTTCGCATCGCGACCTTTGCGACCCTGCGAACCTGTCGCAGGTCGCTAATTCAGCTCTTCCTGTGTCTCCGGTTGAAAAACTAATAATTGTACCTAGGCTTGTATTATCATGGCATCTTTCTTATCCTGGGACTCTTTCATGAACATGACAGGTGAATTCGAAGCAGACTTAGAGTGTGTCCCTATCTCCTCAGATTCAAGCGACATGGTACCTCCAGTGGCCCGAAAAAAGAATAAGAGCCTGGAAGCAGAGGACATAGAGATGGATATACTGATGTCCCCACCCCCAATATACAGGGACACCTTGTGCACATTTTCCAAATGGGACAGCATGCGTTGGTACCAAGTGTACCAGGAATTTTCTCGACAGGAATTCCCAGAGGACCTCCCTAACCGACAAGCATACATACAGATTAAAAGGTCAAGGCTCCATCATGCAGGTGCCCACCCTGCTATATTCCCATGTGCGGAGGTCATGGAATGGATTATACAAAACACCGACCCCAAAAAGTGGGTAATCAGGGATTATGAAGGAAAAGCTTTCGCAACACTCAAAGGCTAGGATGCTCACGTTTACTATGCATTTCCTGAATGAGAGGAGGACTTCACAGAATATTGGGTCATCACCCACACAGTCCCCATAATAGACACTCTAAAAGGGTGGTGGGAGGAGCCCGAAAAATTCAAGGCCAAAAAGGATCAAGAATATCCAGTGGCAGGTCTTAGAAAGGTGTATAAACTGGTAGCCGCTATGCTTTGCAGACTATATGGGCGTCCCGATGCCACCACTCTCATTGGTACGTGGGAAACCCTAATGGAGTATGTCACTGTGCACGGCACCCGGTTCAACTGGGCCAGCATACTGGTGGCCTCTCTACATAAAAACATCTCCTCAACACTAGTACCTGATGATGGATATCCTTCTGAATTCTACATGGCCTCCTACTTTTTGGATGTTGTTTGTTCGAGGTGCCACTTTGAGGGATGGGCGCACAACTGGGATCCAAAGCAGACATGCCCAATCCACTTAGAGACAAAGTTATTTTTGGATTCTAGTTACAAGCAGGATATAGAGCTGATCTCTCAAATCTTCATCCCGGCTCTCTACAGAAAATTATTTGGCCATGACACTCCTTGCATGTCTTGGCGAGCCATGGGGACGTTGGGCAAGGTGGCACATTGGTTCCCACTTGCCGAATACACATTCATTCGAGTATTTGGTTCATACAAAGCTCCACATGCTATGCCCCGATATGTTATAGATAAAATGCTCATTCAAGAGGTTTATTTCCAGATGACTTCCGGTTTCTCTAAGGTCCTGACTAAGGGAAAAAAGAAGTCATTGCCTACATTACCCCTCACTGTCGGTACCTACATGGTCAAAGATTTCAGGGAGGTGGAGGCAGAAGCAGAAGATATGAAAAGTTATCGCCTCGAGTCATTGGACCACCGGACATAGGACCCATAGAGGATTGTTCCTGGTCACTGTAAGCGGGCTAAGTTCAAATGGAACTACCAGCACATGGAATGCCCAGGCGAGGATGAAAGAAGAAACTGGTATAATGCAGATAGGCAACTCACCCCGGGGGCGTGGTCTGATCAAGAAGACCCAGATGACCATACGCTAGAGGAAAGAAGTCACGAATTAGGAGGCACTTCTTCTTCTCAGGCTAAGAAGCCTCGAACTAGTACAAGGCACAACATTGTTGCCCAGCAGAAATAGCAGGAAACCAAAGCCTAGCATGAAACAGAAAAAAATATTAAAGAGGATGAAGAGAGGCGCAAAAGGAACCTAAGGTCAAAACAGAAGAAGAAGAAGGCAGAAGAGGCCAGGAGAAAAAAGTAGGAACAGGAGGCAGAGGTTAAAGCAGAGCGGAAACTCAAAAGAGAATTAGATCAAGTGGAGGCCGAATGTCAAAAGAAAGCAGAACAGGAAGCGGCAGCGGAAGCTAAACGCAAGAAGAAAGCAAAACATGAAGCTGCAGCAAAAGCCGAACGTAGGAGAAAAGCAGAGCAGGCAGCAGTAGCAGCAGTCGAACGCAAGAGGAAAATAGAACATGAAAAGGCAGAAGCAGAGCGGCTGTGGAAAGAGGAGGAAGAAAAGAAAAGAAAAGAGGAGGATAGAATACTAGAGAACACCGAGACATCTCCCCAAGGCACAGGATCAAAAACAGAGCTACATCCCATCGAAGTTCCTGTAGTCAATACACGCTCTGTACTCTCCAATGTGAGTTCCTATGAAGGGCAAGAAAAGGAAGTATTCAACCTTACTATGCCCACATACGATCAGTTCTCCTTCAAGATCCGATAGGAGAAAATAAGATGCCTGGCACGCAACCCTTTTGCCTCATCCACAGTCGCAACGGAGAAAGATATAGTCCTAAACACTAGGACTAACCCAGTAATGATAGCATCGACCGGCACAGCTTTCGTTGTGGCCACAGAGGAAAATGTAAATAGGATGAGCAGAGAGATCCTCTCTCTACAAAATAAGCTACAAGAAGCAGAGAAAAGGGAGGAAAGGGCAGAGCAGGAAAGGGTAGCATTAAGGGAAGAGATTCAGTAGTTCCAAGACAAAACTGCCCCTGTCAACAAAGTACCGCTCACTGTCCGAAGAGAGCTGGATGTATTAGAGGCCACCATGAGACAGGTCTATGGGGAAATTTTTACCATAAAACAAACAATTTCCCCCGTTGTAAGAGTCCAAGAAGAGACCAAGCAGAGGAGTGAGCAGCTAAAGGAGGCCTGAGCCGCTTTGGATGGAATGATAGAATGGATAGGCCAGTACCCCCAGGCTCCCAAAAACCTGCCAAAGAAAGACTAGATCCACACACAAGATGCCAAGGTCCAGATCCGGATTAAAATGCAGTCTAAAGATAAGTTGTCCAAGGACCTAAATAAGGTGATGGCCGCATACAAGCATCTGATCAGCGGCATCGATTCAATGCCCTTACATCACATTCCATCATTGGGTGCATTGGGCGAGGAGAAGACATGGGAACAGGTGGATTAGGAGATCCAGACATTTTTGCAACCCATCAAACAAGCCGCTGCCACTTCCGATCTTGCAGCTTCACAGGACAACTTGAGGAATTTTATTGTCACACTAGTCTGGATCTCCACCAAACTGGCCTCCCTATCCAACCTGGTCATGCAGAAAAGAGAAACTTTAATTCCTAATGCTTTGGAGTGTCTGCATCAGTTGAGAGAAGAAGTTCCCTTGATTACCCTGTAGCGACGGATTATCGTGCGTGGCAGAACTTCCTCAGAGAACAACAAGTTGATGCCCCTGACCTCACGATCACACGCATGTTTTCATGACCGGGTGGTAGTAGTTCACAGGTCGCATTTTGCAGCTGGGTCACAGATCGAAATTCTCATTCAGGTCGCAGGGCAATTCAACAGTCGGGAAGGCGAAAAGTCAGGAAGCCCAAAAGGCGAATTTTGGTCTATAAAACTCCCTTCGAGAAAATTGTAAAGGATATTTCTTGGGACTCAAAGAGTTAGAGAACATTGTATAGAAGGATAACACTCTTTTGCATATGAATACAGATACTTGTTAAACTCCTTTTGGATCTGATGTGTTTTGTTGTGTGAACACTATGAGTATTTCTTTTACAGTTTCAAATATCTTTTGATTAATGAAGCTGCGTTTTTTATGGCATCATTCCTGCATGATAGTTCTTTCTACTTTTGTTAATGATGTTAAGTTTATCTATGCTTCCCCAATGAATGTTAATAACTTTTTTTACTGACATTTATATTTTCATCGTAAACATTTAAGGAAGTGAAGGTTGTTCCTACCATAAAGAATTGTTTCTTCTGTGGCTAGAACAACGTGCAAGCATGACCCTTACGATATGTTGTTGACAGTATTTCTTTTGTCCTCATGTCTTATTATTCGCCTCGCTACGCATAGTGTTATATACATGTTTAAACTCATCAATCATGTATCTTGTGTCTTCTAAATAAGTGTGTGTCTGCAAGTTCATTGAGTTCTTTTGAGACCCAAGGAAAGGAGACTTAAGCGGTAGCCAGACCCACACCCCGAACGGGATCCCTACTCCAAACGGTCTAGAGTCTAGTTGGGAATTTTTACTGGGAAGATCCCCTGCTATTGGTCGGACAAACTTTCCCGTCATCATATCTATATCATCGGATTCTCTCTACCTAAACCATGAGGAATTTTTCTGTCTCCTAGTCTCTCAAGCTTTACCACAACCCAAAGTCTAAATCACAGGTGACTAAGCCCTAAACTAAGATTTACACTCCAGGATTTACCATATATCCCAAATAAGGGATTCATAGGCCTGATGGAGAGTAAACCACCTCTAGGCTTTATCGTATATCTCGTCATTCGCCGGTCAAGGATTCCTAGGCCTACCAAGGAAACACACTATCCGAATTTATAGAAAACCAAAATCTGGTTCAGCGGTTACTAGGCCATGTCTTATATCAATTCAGTAATCCACCCCACTCATCCTCGAATCCATCTGGTAGTCTAGCTAAACCAAAACATGAGAACTCCATAACACCATGGCTATCCGGAAATGGCAAGGCTAGGTTGAAAAAATTGTCACACCTAGAAAAACCCATGCCAAGGCAACAAGAAACCACATGCAATACCATGCATGCCAAATCTAGCAAGGAAAACACACTTGCAATTTGATACCTGCCAAGAATCTTGTTATAGCTGCATGATTCCTGCTACTCCTTGCTTTCTTCCTCCTTTTTCCTGCTTTCTTTCCTTTCTTGCTCCAATGCCAAAATGCTCCAAAAAAATCTAAGTGTCCAAGAGTGTGTGAGAGAGAGAGAGAGAGATAATAATGAGAGAGCTCCAAAAAATGCACTAACAAAAGTTACCAACTGATCCTCAAAAGATTTTTTTGTAGAAGAGGCCTCTATTTTCTTCATTTTCCATTATTTTCCTTCATTTTCCTCCTCACATGCAACATGTGACATTTTATTTCCCTTTTCCCCTAATTTCCATTATTTTCATAAATAAATGTGCCAAAAATACTTTTTTCATCTTTAATTCCTTTGCTTTTGCATCTGCCTATTTCCTTAGCCACATTAAACCAAATGAACACCCACTAGGGTGTTTTTTCCCAGCATTCAGCTTGGAATAAGTGTCCCATCAATCGTGGTTATTATTTTTAACTTTTATTACATGAAATTTTCACCAGGGTTGTTACATGTATAATGTTGAGCAAGCCTTCCCCACTACTAGCACAAAATCTTGGTACACTGATGTGCACTAATACCTTTAGTAAGACACCGTGACCTCCCATTTAATTGCATGACAGAAGACGACACTTAGACACAAGGAATTATCTTACCAACTGGTGCATGGGGTGCTTTTCAGAAATCATCACAATGGAGTGATTCTTAGGTGTTTGGAAGCACATGATTCAGAGAAGGTATTGTATGATCTCCACGATGAACTAGTCTAGGGACACTTCGGGGGAAACACAACTGAACATAAAATCATGTGGGGAAATTTTTATTGGCCTACATTATTAAAAGACATTCATGCTTACACCCGCAAGTGTACAATATGTCAGAGGTGTGCCAGAAAAAATAAGAAGCCAACCGCCCCATTGCAACCTATTGGAGTGGAAGAACCTATTGGATGGAAAATTATTTTGAAGTTTAAAAAATTGGCAAATATCACTAGTAGCTAATGTGAAATATATAAAAAATTTATTGATATATTTGTAAAATTACTCAATTTTATAATGATATTATATATATTGTCTATATAATGTTGGTGATTTGTGAGGTAAAATAATTTTATATTGTAAAATTTGGGCGAATCACTTTTTTTAAAAAATGGAAATTGGCGAATCTTTTTTTTGGAAAAACCATGGAAAATTAGCCCACCTGCGAATATTAGCCCCTAAAATTTTCCATGAACCAGAGATGAAAAATTATACTCTAAAAATCTTAAATTCATGAGCTTTGCCACCCTTCCCAATTTGAAACACTATGATAACGTTGAATTTTATGTTGAGTTGAACTGAGAAGGCATGATGGAGGCTACGTGTATTCACGGGGTAAGTGGAGAAACCATATTAATTTGTACAATGAATCAATGCTCCTCGAAGAACTAAGGCCCTGCAAGAAAGAAATTAACTTAGACAGAGAAGCTGGAAATCTGCCAATGTGTCGCCAAGTGTTGTAGATGCTACAACAACCTCCAAAATTTTGGCCTACACCCAATTTTAAAGCCTTCCTTGATATTTTCTAACTTCATTGCAGAATCTGAAACTCATTCCATGTGTTTTCTTAGAGTGTTGTGTTCCCGTTTGCAAGTTGGGAAAAGTTTCATATTTATTGATATATATAAAAAATATCAATAAAGGAAATATATAAAAAAGGAGATTAACAGAGAGAGAGAGGAATAAAGGAGATTAACACTAGATCTAGTGTTAATCTCCTTTATTCCTCTCTCTCTCTCTGTGGTTGAGCGTATGCCCTCAGAGATTAATTTTAATGTGTTAAATCTGTATTGGAATTATGTCCTCGATGTGTGAATAGAGGGTAGGTATATTGTATACAAGAGTCGATTTGGCCCAGCTAAAGTAATCCTTTGTTTATGTCAAGTATATTGAACTCTGTCCAACTCGATGGGACCTCTGGTGGTTGAGAATATTGACTGTGATAGCATTCTGATCTGTTAGTGCGATTAGTGTTGTTTTGTTCCTAGCAGAGTGATTTCGTTGGAACTTAACCGCAGAGTTAATGCGAGAAGTTAATGTCAAGAAATGTGCTGAATCACAGTGAAATCCGAGTTAAGCACTGTTCCAATTCCAGAGTGGTTTTTGAAACCAATACAACCCATATCACGCCACTGTTGGTCTGGAGCAAAACCACACAAAAAAAATCCGATCCAATACATCTGCGCCACGTCCCAGGGCAAATACCGCCCTCATCGCTTTTTTTTGGAACGCTAATCTTCAGCCATGGGAAAAACGTGATTTTGATTTGATCCGTTCAATCTGGAGCACAACGGATCTAAGGGTAATCGTGCAGCAAGGTGCTCGGAGGTTAATGCAAAGGTATGGCCCATAGGCTTCGCATGGAAAATCGTTTATTTAATAGGTTTTGAAGTGTGGGGCCCAGAGAACACAATATACATAATAAAATGTCGTGGCAGTAGTGTTAAATGTATCAAGGTTTTATTATAGGCCAAGATTGGTTGTTGTAAAAAGGAGTAGGGTCGAAGACTTAAAGGTTTCATTTTATTAAATTAAAGCTTAAGGATTTGTTTTAAAAGGTTGAAGCCGGGTTTTCTTTGATGAATTATTCCGATAAGGAGTTCGTGCCATTGTAAGGGGTTGTTCCATAATAAAAAAGAGGTTTTGGAATATTATTACAATGACTAACCTGATTTAAGTGATTTATTAAAGGGGAATATAGTATCGGGTGTTTTATTTAAAATACCAAAGGTCCTATTGTTCGAGGGTTATACAAGGACTGTTTATTGTATTGGTTTATATGCAGACTTTCAAAGGAATTTCATTAATAAAATTTAATAAATTTGATGAATGGAATTGAAAGAAGAAAATTGAGTAGGACCGAGGTGAATGAAATTTATATGCACAGGAAAGTGGGAACTGTGGGTTTACCCGGCATCATTAACTCATACAAAGACTTTTTTAACCTTCATACCAGTTCTTTCTTACCATTCACCATAAAGTCTTCCGGTTGCTTCATATAGATCTCCTCTTCCAAATCCATGTGAAGAAATGTTGTCTTCACATCCATCTGTTCTACCTCAAAATCAAATGCAACAGCAACAGATAAAAGTAATCTAATAGAAGTAACCTTGGCAGCAAGAGAAAAAATATCACCAAAATCAATTCTTGACACCTAGGAATAACCTTTTGCTACCAACCAAACTTTGTATTTCTCCACCTTGCCTTCTAAATTCATCTTCTTCTTAAACACCAATTTTCTCTCGATGGTTTTCCTTCCTGCCGGCAACTCCACTAGATCCCATGCCTCTTTTTTGTGCAAAGATGCCATTTCATCAATCATGGCCTCCTTCGAGAGTTTTCCATCCACTGATTCCACTACCTCTTTAGCATTTCTAGGATCATCATTAGTGATAGTTAAAGGAAAAGTTGAACATAAAGCAGATGGACTATACCTTTCTAGTTGCCTTCCTTCCCGAACTGATCTTCTCATAGCTGGAGTTTGTGGCTCTTCCTCTTCTTAATCTTGTTTTGTTGTAGAGACTGATTCATCCTCCTTTATCACAAACTCTATCTTCTTAGGTTCCTTTGGTAGGAATTCATGTTTAAAAACATATTTCACCTCTCTAAACACCGCATCTTAGTTCTACACAACCTTCCTTGTTTATGGGTTCCAATTCTTGTAACCTTTTAAACCATCCTTATACCCAATAAAGATGCACCTTTCAGATTTATTATCCAACGTGGTCCTTTTCTTCTTTGGAACATGTACATATGCATCACATACAAATACCCTCAGATGTGAAAGAGAGGGTTTCTTACCAATCCATACCTCATGTGGAGTCTTATCCTCCAACGCTGATGAAGGTGAACTGTTAACCGGGTAACATGCAGTCTCCACTGCCTCTGTTCATAATTCCTGTCCTAACCCGGTACCACTAAGCATGATTCTTGCCTTTTCCATGAGCATTCTGTTCATTCTTTCTACAATTCCATTTTGTTGAGGTGTGTATGGAGTAGTCTTCTACCATGTTGTACCACACTTCTTACAGAACTCTTAAAATTCCTTCTTGTAGAACTCTCCACCATTATCTATCCTCAACAATTTTATCTTCTTCTCTGTCTCGTTTTCCACTAGAGCCTTAATTTATTTAAATTTGTCAAAGACTTTAGATTTATTCCTCAACAAATATATCCATGTATTCCTTGAGAAGTCATTTATGAATGAAACATAGTACACATATTTTCCCAGTGATGGAACTAACACCGGTCGAAACACAACACTATGTATAAGCTCTAGTATCTTGTTCAGCCTCTTAGCACCAGAAGGAAAACTCACCCGATTCTACTTTCCATATACACAATGTTCACATAAATCGAAATCCAAAGAGAAATTAGACATACCTTCTACCATACAATTACTATGCAATATCAGAAGGCCATTTTCTCCAATATGTCCAAGCCTTTGATGCCATAGCATGGTCTTTTCTCTAAAGACCGCTAGGATTTCCACTCCAATTTTATGAACCACAGAACTATTGCACCCATCAATAACTTTGCTACCTTGAATCTTGTCCATAGTCCAAATCTGAACTCCTTGCATTAATACCAGTTCTTCCCAAACCATCTTGCAGGTATCTTTCTCGAACACTATTTTTACACGCGCGTCATCCATCTTGATTACTTAAATAATATTTATTGCCAATGCATGAATATGAAGAACACCAGGAAGTGTTCTAATCCTTCCACCTTGCAGTTTCAGTTTGAATTTTCCATGTTTGACGATTTTGGTCTTCCTATCATCCCCTAAGAAGACATCACCACCATCATACTTCTTGTTGAGCCTCAAAATTGTGCTTTCTTTCATCTTACTTTACCTCATTTTCCTTTGTCCATTGCTATCCTAGACCCAATTGATCAATGAATTTAGTTAAAATTACTTTTAGAATGATTTATATGACTGACTTGCTAAGTTTTGTGATTTTTGCCATTGTAAAGCATTTTGACCGGAACTAGCTGCAGAATGCAGACATTCCGTAGCTAACCGGCGATTCTGCAGTTGTCTTCACGTTTGAGTATGTTCTAGGTGGCCTCTCAAGAAAAACCGCATATGGGCATATTCCACGTCATGTCTACATGGTTCGTTGCTCACCATGAAGGAAGAAACGAATTCTGGGTATGGTTTTGGAACGTGGGAACACATTTAAGAAGGCAGACTTCTATTAGGACTGTCTCAGTCCAGATGTCCTTTTCCTTTTTATGTAGCCACTTCAAGAGTCCTAATGTGAATTCGATAAGGAAAGACAATGATCCTGAAATTGTTGCAAGTCTTTTTATGTACATTTGTTATATAAACACTTGGGAAACCGAGAGCTAGGCTAGATTTTGTTCTAGATTTTGCTTAGATTCTGTGCTACATTTCTGAAGACGCAGATTGCTCTGTTCAAGTTATTTCCTCTTTTAATGAAGCAGACAGTGTTGTTTTGAAAGCGTTAATTTGATTTGGATTTAGATTCCATCAGGTGGTAGAGGGCCCCTGCCTCTTGCACGGATTTATTTGCGTAATTTAGATAAGTATTCTAGCTGCCTTTACGTTTTTTTTTAAGTTGAATTCGTAGTTGTTTTCATTAGTTACTATAGTTATAACTCGTTCTAAAAAATCTTCCACAAGAAGAAACTCTTCCAACAGATTATGAAAATGAATGGGAAATGGCTATAGTATTGTAGGATTTAATTGTAATCTCTTGTGTTCAACATCACAATTATACTTATGCTAAATACTCTTCCACAAGAAGAAACTCTTCCAAGAAATCTTTATAATGTTTTAAGCATGATTGTGATCCTGAACGCTTCATTTGTGTGTTTGCACTAAGTACCATAGTTGTCCTTGCTCTTAAATGCTTGTCCAACATATCATAATGATGAGTGGGAGATAGCCATGATATCTTAGTTTTTAATTGCTTTCAGTATTTATGTTTGCATAGCACAAGTTAGGATACTCCGGAGTTTAATTGCACTTAACTCATGTTCAGTTGTTTTGTTTTAAGTTTGATAATGACTTGTAGTTTAACACTGCTTTAGACTAGTGACATCTTAGTTACAGTTTTAGTTTCACTCATTGCGTTGGCACTCCAAATTCAGTTTTCACTCACTGCATATTAGATTACTTCAGTTGTTAAACTTAACAAAACAACCTTCATTATTTACAAACCTCTTCTTGTTCTAAAATCCATAATTGATTCATAACCATATGAACAGAAGACAATATCATTTTAAGGCCTGAAGTACTTCTGCAACTTCCTAATCATCTTACAAATAAACATTTCCTCAAAAGACTATTTTAAAAATCTCTAACCTTTGAGTGAAGTGTAGTGTTATCAAACTAAGTGGCAGAGTAGAGTTAGGAACTAGCCTTAGAGTAAAAGACCTTATGATGGTATCAATGTTTTACTCCAATTATGCTTCAACAAATCTCTAATCAAGGACAAAATGTTGCATCATTATAAGTTAGTTGTTTAACTGTTTAGATAGGATTTGCATACTTAATTGACCATGTCTCAAGCTCTCTCTCAAAACACCTTTGATGAAAGCATTTGACAAGTTGAGTTTATGTTTTGAATCATTTGTTTAAAAGTCATTATCAAGCTTTATTTCTGCTTAGTCATAGTTTAGATTTATTTTGCTTTAGTGTTTGTAATTGCATTTGACATTTGTCATCAACCAATTAGGCTTCACTCTGTTTTTAATCATTAGTTCCTTTCCATTAGCTTTCTAGTCATCTTTCTTGTGAACATAAAACCACTAAAAGACCAAAAACATCATAAATCATTACAAAAGACCAAAAACATCACAAAACACTAGACACAACGAAGTGGGAAATGGATACCTAGGCACATATAGTGCACCACACTTCAGCAGTTTACTGACCCTGGTTGACAATTAAATGAACTCAATTTAGGAGACTAGGTTGAGACCAAACACTTCTCATACTCGCAGAACCACTCCCTATGGGGAGTGAAGTGAAAGGATGTACCTTATTCAATCAACCATGCCTCATGATCTACATGTGTATTTGATGAAGAAGCCACATACACATCCCCACCTTCATCTGAGGTGGTTTTGCCTCTGTAGAAGGAGAATCATCAGATCCCTTTCCTTTCTTAGGAGCTTTAGATCTGCAATCCTTTTTGTAGTGTCCTTCCTTTCCACATTTACAGCACACCTTTACATGATTTCATGGATATTTAGATCTCCCTCTAGATTTAGATCTCCCACTCGAAAACTTATTTTTGTTTCTCTTCTGGGACCTTCCTCGTACAGATAAGGTATATCCATTCTATCCCTCCATATTTCTCCGTCTCATTTCCTCCTATAGCAAGGCTGGGACAATTTCATCAAAATTCAATGTACTTGTATTGCTACCTATTGCAATAGCCAGAATGTCCCATGAATCTGGTAGAGAACACAACAAACTGATGCAATTATCTTCATCTGAGATTTTAATATCAACTAATGATAATTGACTTACCACAGTATTGAAGGCATTCAGATGCTCTGTCACCGAGTTTCCATCTTTCATCCTCAGGTTATACAGTTTTTTTCCGCATGAACAATTTATTCACTAGAGACTTAGATTGGTACAAAGCCCCTAACTTGACCCACAAACTCTTTGTCGTAGCTTCCCTAGATATATTCAACAATACCGAATCTGAGATACACAACTATATTGTGCTCTTTGCCTTCCGATCCAACTTCGCCCAGTCTTCATTTGACATTGCCATTGGTTTAGTACCCGGATCTAGCATGATCCACTAATATTTATCCACCAACAGATCCTCCATCTTGAGCTTCCACAACTCAAAACTCTGACAATTAAATTTCTCGATCTCTATCTTTCCACTGCTCGCCATCTTCTTTCACCACAAGAATCGATCCCGTAGATCTCCCACTAAACAGGGTCTACCACAGGCCCAAGCAAAAAATCCCTTAGTAGCAGAGGCATCCCCTTGAAGCCGAAACAACTGTGATACCAAATGTAGGTTTTAACCCCGAACAAAATTTATCTGCAAACAAATTCTTAAAGACAGAAAACCAACAATAGTGAGAGCATAAAACATAAAATAGATATACAGAGAGATTTTTCCCCTGGATCCCAAATCGCGACTACCATATTGATTTTTCATTATATTCCTTTTAGTGTTACAACACATATATATACATGCCAAAGCATTCATAAACCCCAATCCATTAACCCTCACTAGTAAAAAATGATGAAATTAATGACCAGGTGACTAAAAAAGTTAGTCACCGCTATTATTTCAAGTGAATTACTACTAAATTTGAGCAATTTTAAGTAACCCAACTAAAAATGACTAACTTAAATGACTAATTTAGTCTAGGAATAAAATATACGACTAGTTAATAAGTGACTAAACTAAAAACGACTAACTTAAATGACTAATTTAGTCTAAGGATAAAATATATGACTAGATAATAAGTGACTAAACTAAAAGCGACTAACTTAAATGACTAATTTAGCCTAGGATTAAAATATATGACTAAATTAATAATGATTAATGTAAATCACTAATATTATAGTCCAAGAATAAAAATATGACTAGTACAACAAGTATATGAATTAGTCATTTATATCAATAATTTTTAATTGTGTCACGCCATAAATGGAAAATTGCATTTTTGATATTGAAGTGTTACATTTCACTTATACAAGATTCTCTGAATCCATCTGCAGTACTGTTAAAATTCTCTTAGTTGTGTCCAATACTCTTTCCATTAGGTTTTTGATAAGTACTGGATGACAGTTCTCCAAGAAACATTAATGTTGGATACCGTACCCCTCGTTTACCTCAAAGCGATCAATATTATACCCATGATTCCCCTTGCCACCATGAGTTCTTGATCTGCCCCAACGACTGTCGATTGGCCGCCCGCACCCTGTCCTGCCCAGCTCGCCCAATCACTACACAACGCTCTCGTAACACCAAACACGCTCACCAACACGACTTTAATCAAGGAGTGTCCACAACAAAAGTGGGATTAAGTCGAACTAATGCCTTTATATTGACCGTAATCGCTCCATCTTTTTAATCGATAAATACATATTAGTTATATATATATATATATATATATTCTTTTAAGTCATTGAGATAACAAATTAAAATCTAAGAAAAATGTTATACAATCATTTTCACTATTTTCTCAACGAAAAATAAACCTCTTTGACTTTCACACTTAATGATATGCAATGCAAACCTCTTGCGATCATTGCAAGGAATGTCCATAAAAGAATCATAGAATTATAATACCCTTCCCCAAATTATTGAAATTGATTTAATTTTGTCTTTGCTCTCACTATTTACATGAATATTGCAAGGGATATGGATATTAATACATATATTTTTTATAGACAATTGAGAAAGAGATTTTATAGGAAAGTTAAAGAAGTTATAATTCATATTATTATCTATGGTTTATTATTTTATTTATATAATTTTAATAATAATATTTATGAAAAATATTATATTATCAATGCTTTATGATTATTGGTTTAATAAATATATTTAATTTTTATATTTAACCAAACAAATATTAATAATGGAAAGTAAAAAAAATAATTACTTTATAATAATAATAAAAAGTTTGGTGGTATGTTTGGCATATATCATCATTTTTATAGAAAGAGTGTATTTTTTTTATTTGAGACAAGTTAAGACAAATAATAAAAAGAAAAAGAAAAATTTATATTATGTAGAAGTTCGCTTTTGATAACTGATTCTCCAAAGAACAAAATTGAAAGCAATTCGAATGGTTTATTTTAGACTTTCTCTTCGACTGGTTCAAGGAGACGTACAAGTGGTTTATTTCAGACTCGCCGATGTCGAACATTGGCATGCGCCTGGTTCAGGGAGACGGGCATCAGAAACTAAGTCGAAGTCGAACATTTGCATGGGCATGCGTTGATTTTATCAGAAATGTTGGTATGAATCCTGACTTTGAAACTCGTTGTTCAACTGGTTTAACTGGTTCAGGAAGACTGGGTTTTGAGGGCATGCTGAAGTTTGTCAAAGTCGAAGTCGGGGAGAGACAAGGTTTTGAGGGCATGCCACATTGGAAGTCCGTCAAAAGTCAAAGTGTGGAGAGGTCATGGTTGATTTCACTAGTATGACAACCCAAGAATAGAGGAAAACTGGTTGTTCTTAGCCAGCACGATGTAGTTAGTTTTCAAATTTAGATAAAAACTCGATGAAAACTGGTCGTGCTGGTTATTTGGCGCCAAAGTTTTGCTCTTGGCGGGAGGAATTTGCTGTTGGCGAGAGGGTTATTTTAGGGCTGCGAATTTCTATATAATCAGAGTTAGACAGAACTTGGAGGCTTTTGAAGAGGCGGGCCGCAGCAAATAAACAATTGAAGTTTGCATACCCAGAGTCACAGGTTAGTCGGATTTAATATTTTTCTATTTCCTGGCTTTGCATCTGCTCTGTTTGTTTTAAGATATTGTCGATTCATATGATTTTTTTTTGGTAAGGATCATTGTTTTCAAGGGGTCAACGGTGGTCCACTTCTGCCTTCAAAACTGATATTTTTCACTTATTTATAAGCCTCCAAACCAATTTCTGTTGCCCTTATTCGCTCACTGTATATGTTGATTTCGATCTAAGAAATGTACTGTTTATGATCTGGGGTGAAAAGTTTAAATAAAAACATGTACAGTTCCTGAGGCTCGTATGGTTCAGTTCGATCTCAAATTCTGCTTATGATATATGTCATCTTCACCAAATTTGCATGGATTAGCACAGGGGTGTATCCTCACATATCAGAGATCGTTAATTTCGCATGGCTCATGATCAACACATGGCTTAGGACCTTTCTATGGCACCTGTGTTATGGTCATGAATGAAAATAATTTTTGATACCTCATTGAATTATCCTTCAGTGACGTGGAGATAAAGCTACATCAACATCAGATAAGAGGATTTGGGGGAATTTTACTTACATTTATTCCACTTAAACGAATACAACCCTGATTTATTAATCCATTCATTTGATATCTCATTATCCATGTATCGTAGTTTCATTTGACAGTTCATCGATGTATCGTAGTTTCGTTTGAAAGTTCATGTAAACCGTAGAAAACTTATCTATGGAAGGCTACTGTAGGTTGGGACTACAAGAGATTGAAGATCAACCATGGATTTTTTTAATTACTTCCTAAAAGTTTATTAGGCCATCATTAGGCATCAAGTCAAGTTTCCTATGTTTTCTGATCCTAATCTTAGACCTGATCTCAGATCTCCTTTAAAAAGGCTTCAACCCTGCATTAAGAAGGTTGTACATAAACTTTTCAGAGGCTGCTTCTTCTCAATTCTGGATTTTCAAAACAAATTCAATATTGTGCTTTCAACCTTTAATATAGTGCTTCCATTTTACCAACCAAACCTACACAAGGGGATTCACTGTAATACAATTCAACAAGCTTCAATGGTGTTCTTGGTCTTGTATCCCATATAGAATAAGTGACAAAGATGCCCTTTATTCTGCCTCAGAATGTCCACTTTCACACTAACTTACAGGAGTATTCCACAGATTCGAGATGAATAGATGATCACAATTTAGATTTTTGGAGTCTTCACACAGGTCTGAAAATACAGAGGCATTTTAGAAGGCCAAATTGTGACTGTTCACTGAAAATACACAGGCATTTTTAGAAGGCATTTTTGTGACTGTTCATTGGCATTTAGAAGGCCAAATCTGATTCGTTCTGAGGCAGACTTTTCGCTTTTCTTAATGCTATGTCTGACTTGTCTGAGGCACTTCTCGTTGGTATTTTCTGAGGCTCGGATCTGGTTTCCTGATGCCCATTTTGGCCTGCCTAAGGGCACCATCTGAGGCACAGTTCTATGATTATTTTTAGCCTCCCTTGACAAGGATCTCTGCGGCTACCTGTAGCATCTATTCGGCCTGCTCAACAGATTTTTATCTGAGGCTATTTTGCTCTGTCAATGAGGTAAGTTTGGCCCTCTTCCTGAGGTAGCTCTAATATCAAATTTCGACCATTGAAGAAAAAATATATCCACGCAGACAAGGTAACACTTCTGTGAACTTGAAGTTAATTTTCACGTTGTCTTGGGGAGGGTTCTTCACAGGTTTGTCAGAAGTTTTCAAGCAATTTTTCTGAGGAAATTTTTACTACAATTTTGAACCCTAATCCAAGGGTGTTTGAGGCTTTTTCATTGTTTTCCTGATGCTTATTTTGTTGGCATCTGAAAATTTTTGTTGAAGGGCAAGAAGCACCCTGGTCAGGGCTTGTCTAAGGGTTTTTGAGTCAGTTTTCAAAAGATATTTGCTGAACCACTTCAGTCATTGAATAACAGTGTGTTAACTTAAGAAGCTTGTTTGAATCATCTTAAGGGGAGTACAATCTGAGCCTTGTGCTATATAAAAAATTTCAAACACTAAAGACATCAGTGACATTATCAAAGATTGCAATCAAAGATATATCAGTGACAGAAGGAAAGGGTAGAAAGGAGACATCTCCAAATCAGTGACAAAAAGATCCATGAAGAAGGAAATCTGAAGTATATCTAAACCTTTCTAAGGTCTGATCAAGGGTCTATTCAAAGGGCTGACAAAAGTCTATAAAGAAGCAAACTTGAGTGGACTAAAGATCTATGCAAGTAACTGAAAGGGAATTGACTGTGAGTCAAGGTTTCTTCATTTCCTATGGTATGATCTTTTCAGACAAAGGAAAGGGAAGACTTGAGATCTCTCAAAGGCATCTTCAGGCACAACACTTGGCAGTAAGTGGCACTCTTCATATCAAGAATCTTGAGGTATAAGACATGTTATGTTCAAATTCTTGAGGCAAGAATTTTTTAGGAGAAGTATACAAGGAACAGACTGTATATATAAGATTACATGTCCAACATTATTGGATGGATTTCCTTTCAGAATTAAAGCACATAGTGAAGATGTTGTTAAGTAGAAACTACATCTATTTCATGAAGCATGTTACTGTTTTTTTATAAGATTTCCACCTCTTGTACACCCTAATATATATATTTTCATCTTTTATTAGTGTTAATATTTCCTTCTATACGCTCAGTCCTGGTGTGTTGCCAACAATTTACTGAATTGTAGATTCGTAGCTACATTTAAGTTTGCTTCGTTTACTCCCTAGAAGTGGTTTACAGTTAATGTTTTTATTTATTTATTTTTTAGATCATTTACATAGTCGATGAATTGACATAAATTTTATCTTTGGACTTGGATAGTTTGATGGTTTCAATGTCTGGATAAATTATGGGTTTTGCTTTCAGAACTTCAGCACATTCTGAAGATTCCATATTTGAACCTTATTTCATTTATTTCATTAAGCATGTTATTATTTCCTTCATCATACGGTGAGTGTAAAGGTGAATCTAAACACGGTCAAAGACAGATCGTTGAGTCATATTGTAAGGCCTATCCTTGTTCTAGCATGTCTTTAACATCGTGAAACGGTTGCAGCGGATACTAAGTTTTTCTTTTGACAGTCTTTATCCATTTGTACGCTTTGAAATGCTTCCTGAGTAGAAATTTACCAAGATCTGTTGTGGTTAGGTATTGAAAACAAGCTTCAATCCAAATAAGGAAATGACCTGGAAACGTGCAAATTTCTGATGATGTGGGATATAGATCACCTGGAAAATTTTATTTAGTTCATGTTCTTACAAAGTTACATGTTTTGGACTGCTTGTAGCAATCTACTTGTTAAACAGGGACAAAACCAAAGTGCTTTTGACCATTCTATAGCAGAGCTAATGACCACTTGTTGCTAAAGCATTCCAGATGGTTTACCTCATAAAAATGTCTTGCTAATTATGTAGACGATCTAGCTAATTATGCAAGTTGGATACTGTTATAATTTACTCATCTGCAATTAGTGAAATATTCTTTATTGTTTTGCTTCAGCACTGAAGGAAGAAAACTTCCATAAATTCGAAATATGGAAAATTTTGTAGAGAAATTGCAAGTCCATTAATATTTTTTTCATTTCATCACCCCACACTATTTTTTGTTGTTTCTTTGGGCTTTTCCTAAATGTGTGTTTTAGTGTGGAAGTGCCACATTGTTTTCATACAACAAGATTCTAAAGACCTATCCTTTTAGGACTTGTTGCTTTGTTTGGTCATTTTATCCATTTCAAGCCATTGATTTGGGTTGTTAATGAATCCATATAAATTACCAAGGTAGGACATTTAACAATGTTTGTAGAGTGTTGTGGATTGCTTGAAGGGTTGCTTTTTAATGGTATACTCTTGTTTGGTCATGCATATCACTTTTCATAATCTTGTGGGACTCTTATTCCATGTTCATGTCATTTGGGAGATAATTGATGTAGAGTGCAGTGAGGCTTGCCTAGAAATTGCATAGGAATCTGAGCACGTGCTTTAAAGATGTTAATTTCCTTTGTTATCCATATTACTTCAGGCCTATGCCTTTCACCAGATTATGTTTCTGCCCGATTTTATACTTTAAAACTACCTGTTATGGTACATGGCTGTCATTTGTTGTCTACTGTTTCTCAATGTGTATCAAGTCCTAAGGAAGGACATTCAATGATTTTTGTAGAATGTTGTGTAACACCTTCCAAAGGTTTGCTATTTTAGGGTTATGGCCTTTTTGTTTTAGTTATGCATATTACTTTTCATTTCTTTTGGACTCTTATTCAATGTTCTATTTATCTAGTAGATATTTACTGTAGACAACAACAATGCTTGCTTAGATGTTGTGAAGGACTCTTAGCATGTGCTTAAAGTATATTAATTAATGCCTTATTTGTATGGTCCATGGATATCATTTTATTGCTCTATATATGTGCTCTCCAATGACATTTCAATGGTATTGATTGCAGGGCAATTACCTGGAACATTGTGTAACCTGGTTTGGTCAAAATTCCCTTCTCTCAGGCTGCCAGTAACGACATATTCATGTGAAAAGAGTTTAGTTGAGGGTGGAAAAGGAGCTTTTAGAGCTGAAATGCCTCGTTATAAACACCAATGCTGTAATCAAGGGCTATATGCATCATTCTTGTGTATTTTGTCTACCATATTCTAGATAAGGTATGTTGTAGAATTTGCTGTAATAATATTGTGTATTACTAGTAAATGAATTGAAGGTTCAACTAGGATCAGATTTCCCTTACACATAAGAAGGCCATCAAGTATATTGAGATGATTAGCTTCGATACAATTCATATGTATATTAATTGTGAGAAATATTACATAAAACAGGGAATTCTCCTGTCTTGAGGAGGACCGAGTTTCCTATATCCCAATGTCGATATATGCAACACCATAGGGATATGCTATCTTCCCTCTTAGACTAATGAGAACCCCATTGACTCCTGCCAATTCAGGGTTTCGTTTCAAGGCACCATCAAAACAAAAAATGAAGGCTTTTTGAGTCTGACTCCACTCATGAAATAATTGTGGAGTTATATGAATCTGCCAACATGATTGTGGACATACTTACCTGGGTCCCCGGGTCGGGAAGAAGAACAAGAATATTTAAAATTAAATTGATCTAGCAATTGAAGTTCTTACTTGTCTAGATCTTAATCTGGAATGAATTTAATCCCTTTTGAATTAAGATGTTTATATAGCAGTGATTTAGCTTTAATTTCCACCATCTCCATTTCACTCATCATCTATTTGGAAAATGGCACGATTTTTTGCCAGCCAGATTTCCAACATACTAATTTAGACAATGCAAACTAGACCCTTTCAAAAGAGCCTTGCAATGAAAGGACCTTATGTAATGACTATGACATGTCCAAATTAGTTGCTTCGGTGAATTTGACTACTTGAACTGACTCTCAAGGCCATTTACCACCACTAACCAAGCCGCCATAGTGAAATGGAAATCTAAAAACAGGCAATGAGAAGATTCCAAACTAAAGGCAAAGAGCACACTAGGAGGGACCCTGGATCCCTCTCCTTCTCATATTTTCTAAGGTTAATATGTTGTCATAAGATAGGGTCCAATAGAAAATATTAATCTTTGGCAAGACATCTTAATGCCATATTTTGCTCCAGATTTAGGCTTTGTGGGGAAGTGAACAGCAAGAAAGTTGTTGGGCATAGCTCTGCTTAACTGGATACTCAGCTAAACCCCACCCGCTACAGTCTGATTCCTATAGGTTCTTAAGGGCACAACCATGCAATTTTTGTTCCATTGAGGCCACCAAATGGAACAAGTCTGAAGGTGGAGCCCAAAATCCGACCCTCTCAATAATCCTAAAGCTCTGTCCCATGAAGAAATGGAGGGAATTTTCTCCTTGCTGTCCAATCATATCTTTAAAGGAGTGAGATCCCTGAGAGTTAAGCAGCTGGTGACCCATGATGTTATACTTCCAAATATTAATATTTTACCATTTCCTAAAATCCAGTTTAACTGATCCATTATTATTGGAATGTCAGATTTCATAAGTCAAACATTTCTTGATCATTCAATAAATTTAGCATATGCTAGGAAAGATGGAATTGCCTTGTATCTTTATAAGAAGAATTGGGTGATTACAAGAACCGAGTAATGGTGTGGTTGGTCTTCAAAAGTAAAAATCATTTTCTTTCAAGAGTCTGTTAGGTTCTTCAATTGACCTAGCAAGACATGGCCTCCAAAGATCCACTCCTCGATAATATAGTCCTAAAGTTCCAAGTGAGGAATATCCAAGGTCTGTTGAAACTTGAAGAAATGCACTTCTTTCATTGCTCTGTTTCTTACAATATTTTTGTGTAGATAGAATCTGAGTCACTTGGTTCATGTTTGTCTTTGAATTTAACTGTAATGCTAGACTTATATAATCATTCATTTGCTTGCATTAAGTAGCAACCATTGTTGATCCCTTTAAGACATGATGAGTTTGTATAAACGGTTGACAAAGTTTGCTTGCAGCTTTAAGGTATGTCTAAATTCAAGTTTTAAATTTCAAATTTAGTGAACACAATGACATAGGATGCATTTTCCTCTTCAAGAATTATAGGCCTAAATTTTTGTCTTCTTAAATACCTTGATCAAAGGTTCTTGTCTTTGCTCATCGGGGCGGTGGTTACCTTCATACGCCATAAGCTCTAGTATCTTGCTAAGATAGTCACATCGATTACCTCTTTCTTCTAGGTTGTGATTATGACTAGGCTTAATTGCTCGACATTCTCCACCCAAACTGAAGTCAGGGTGTGGTTGGGTTCACCAGGGGAGTATAGTTTCTATGACAACAATGTCAATGTTTCTTCAATTGATGGTTAGATCACCATCTTTGCTACTATTATGAATTCATTGTACTTGGATGCTAAAAGATTTTTGACACAATCCTTTCCCTTATCTTTAGTTTCTACAACCCCTAAAGGGACTTTTTGGAGGTGACAGTGGTCTAGCCATTCAAAACTTAGAAATGTGAAGAATAAACAATCTAAATCAACAAGCGATAATGTTAATTCTGTAATTGGAGAGAAGCAAGATCTTGGAAATGTTCTCCATCATGAGCATGGGACTGTTACTCCATGAGGGCTTTAGCAATACATCCGGTCTCCAAGAATTCCTCCAAAATTTGCTTCTTCCAGTCTTTAATAGATCTTCAACAATACCACAAGGATGTCTGCCTTAGTAAGCAACCTATATAAACTTGGAAAATCTTCAATAAACCTCCTTCAATAAGGGTCAATGATTATTCTCCAATCTCAAAGACTGCTTCACAAAGGCTCCCAAAAATATGTAACTGTGTGTGCTTAAGGACTGCTCCCAAAAATGTTGCAACCTGCTCCAAAAAACTTAGACCTGAAATGTGCTCAAATATGCCATAAAAAGGCTGTCATAACAGATTAGATTATTTTCCACATGACTCAGTTCTGAAGCTCTCCTACAGATCTGAATTTTTTTGTTTGTAAATAAGGCTCAAAATAGTCCTTTAAACACTGTCTCAAACATGCATGAACATGCCTTTAACTGCAACCTAACACAAGCTTATACTGCATCCCTTCCTGTAGCCTACACAGGCCTAGTGTGGCTCTTCTTGTGGCTTACACAGATCTGAAAATCACAATTTTGTAGGCATTTCAGAGATATGCCCAAAACCATCGATCTGAAGTGTGTCTTTTTTTTTCTCAACAGTTTGTTGTAGCATAGATAATCAAATCATCCATAAATTTGTTGTAGGTCTTTCTCTTAGTAATTTTGCTGTGACCCCATCTTCATGAATGAAACATTCAGATAAATTAGGCTTAGATCAGGGCATTTTGCTGGGATCTTTTTAGCAAGCTTTAGGATCCCATATTCAAGATGGGAATACTCTTGGACATGTAGGGTATTGATAAATATAGCATCATGTTGTGGTAGACATTATTCAAGGAAATCTGAGGGGAGCTAATACTTGACTTCTTCAAGCCACATATCCATTGTTATCCTCAAGTTTGTAAGTTCCAACGTTTATGGATCAAACATAGGAACAATTGTATGCTAGCCATGAACACCATTGTTGCAGACAGGGAGCTGTTTTATATGAGAAATTAAAGTTACCCGAATATAATTTATAGTTAGGAGAAGAAACTCCTTTGAAGATAATTTATCATACCCATGAACAATAAGAGGCAAACCTGTAAATGATTTTGTTCACTGTGTAGTTAATCAATTATGGGTTTGCATAAGTCCTCTTGTTTTCCTAGATATTGGTTTGTTCTTTCAATATGACAAGACTATTCATCTTCAATAAGGATTCCTTCAACAAATAGAATGGACCTTTCTACCTTTCTCTCATATGGTTCACAAAACGGCTTGATGATATGATAAGACTTCTTTTATTCCTCATCAGAGTCCATGTCATATGTAGGATGACTGTCAAAGGAAAAAATATCAGACCTTCCACTCTTCTGTTTAATAGGCAATGCTGATTGGAGATGCACATAATTGTGGGTGCCAAAGTTTCTACCATAGTCAAAATCACAGATAGGAGTGTTGGTCTCTTGAATCTTAAGGGATCTTCAGGATTTCCCTTCATTAATCACAGATAGGAGTGTTGGTCTCTTGAATCTTAAGGGATCTTCAGGATTTCCCTTTTGCACTTAATTTATATTTCTGTTCAATTTATGGAATTTCAATCCTAACAAATTGATTTTTATGTATGGCAGGTGTTTTTCAAAACAATGTGATTTTCATTATGGTTTCTCAATCCCCTAACCTGAGGGAAATTTTAGAGACCATGTGGGAGAAGATTGTTCGGAGGAAGAAACCTAATTTTCAGAATATCGAAGATGCACATAGACAGCGGCGGTAGCAGCTGCTCAGGCGAGCCAAGCGAACTCTTGTGGTGTTGGATGATGTCTGGTCTATGGCAATTTTGGAAAAATTGTCATTTACAGGTGAAGGTTATAAGACCCTTGTGACAACCCGAGATCGTTCTATCATCCGCACAAAAACCTCTACCAGGATTTATGAATTGCCATTTCTAGATGATGTCGATGCTCTGCCCCTTTTCTGCTTTTGGGCTTTTGGACAGAAATCTATTCCAAGTAATGCGGACAACCAGCTAGTCAAGCAGGTAATGCAATTTATATGCAATATATTATTTTACCAAGTACTAAGTTTGGTTCAATTTAATGATTGTGACACAGTGTTCTCCTAAATGTCCCTAATTACAAGTAATTACGACAGTGGCATATCATATCAGGATATCATTATAGTTTTACATAATTCCATATTAGTACTTACTATGCTCTTAACAATGGTATAGGTAATCCATTAAAATAGATTCTAGCCATATGTATATTCATATTCATAAACAATCAAACAAAAACCTGTGAGTGAACTTTATACTTATCAGGCAACTATTCATGCTTTCAACAACTTTTTGTTTTTGGTATTTGATTGGTTTCCACCTACAGAATTTTCACTAGTGTTGCTAATGTATGAATCACAGGTGCAAGCAAAATGTAAAGGTCTGCCACTTGCTCTGAAGGTGATCGGAAGCTCTTTGTATGGTCAGCCTCATTCGGCCTGGGAGGGTGCCAAGAACAAACTCTTAAAAGGGGAATCAATATCAGATTATCACAAAGAAGGGCTTAGATGTGTATTGATGCCCTCGATGAGGAAGCACGGGAGTGCTTCTTAGACTTGGGGTCATTTCCAGAGGATAGAAAGATATCAGTGGATGCATTATTGGATATTTGGATTTATGTGCGAAAGATGGAGTGGCACGATGCTTTTGTCATCTTGTTAGAGCTTGCAAGCAGAAATCTGTTGAATTTAAGAAGCAATCTCAGGTAAGCGCCTTCATTTCTAACTGTTGTGTGCTCACAATCATTTGATCATAGCTTCCTCTGTCTTATACATTGTGTTGTCTTGGTAATTGGATGTAGTAGGAGCCAAGCAATCAATTATGGCAGTGCCTCTGAGCTGTACTTTTCTCAACATGATGTAATGCGAGACTTGGCCCTATATTTGGCATCCCGAGGTAGCATAGTTGGTAGGAAGACGTTGCTTATGCCTAAATAGGAGGACAGTAAGAACTTTAATAAATTTTCCTATTTCGATAGACCATAGACCTTTAATGATATCTAGGTGTTGATCATTGATTCAAAAGTTCTTAGAAAATATATGCAATAACCTATAATGTTCTAATATAGCTTTGCTTCTATGGTTCACCTATGTAGGTGCAATGGAAGACGATCAGTGGTGTGAGATGAATTTTGGTGAAGCAGAGGCTTTGGTATTACTCTTTTCTGCAACCAAATACTTTCTTCCATCATTTTTGAGTTACATGAAGAAACTGAAAGTCCTCATAGTGTTTAATTATGGGTACAAGAAAGCCACAGTGAATGGTCTACAGCCCTATCTTCACTTACTCAGCTTAAGACTATTCACTTGGAGAATTTGGATGTGCCTCCACTTCAAGAGCACAGTAAAGTATTGCAAAACTTGGAGAAGATATCTCTGACATTATGTGAAGGGCTTGGAAATATGTCCAGGTTCAACAGCTCCCAGTCAAGCCTAAAGCTTCCCATAATGCGAGATTTTATCTTGGACCACTGCTGTGATTTAGAGGCGTTACCCCCTGGTATCTGTGACACGTCTTCTGTTGAGAAGTGGTCTATCACTAGCTGCCACCTTCTTATTGGTCTATCACTTAGCATAGTTCTTACTGAAAATTTTCCTTTGGATTCAGTAAGAACTTCAGTGACTGAACACTCACCTGATCCTAGGTGTACAGATCCCGAGTCCTGACAACTGTCTCTAGGCTCATATTTAAACTCAAGGGCATTGATATGGGTATTTAGAGATTGATTTTGCATAGCTTCATGCTCCCTAAGCTCTTGAGGGACTTTGGTTACGTCACAGTTTGTCCTTGCAACCTCACATTCGATAAGCTCTTCAGGAACTCTGATTACTTTACAGTTTATCTGCACAGCTTCATGTTCCATAGTCTCTTCAGGAAATGTGGTTACTTTACAGCTTGTCTCCTCAGCAGAAGCTGGACCAATCTTGGTCAGTTTAAAGATATTATCTCTCTGGGCTGTCAAACAATTTTTTTTGTCTTCCTGTTCCTCAGATTTATGTTCCGCCATTCTCTGTGGAGAACTGTGATCTCTGTTATCCTCTGTAATTTGCACCATTGGATGTTTCTTCAGGTAAGAGAGCTGGTATTATCTGGAAATCTTACACTCATTGTTGAGCCTGGGAGATCTCTTGTTGCAAACTCTGGTGTTCTTGTGAGTCGAGTTGTTGGAGTCAAGACAAATGGTAACAAGAATTTCATTGTAATTGATGGCATCATGGCAGAGCTTATTAGGCCTAGCCTTTATGGAGCTTACCAAGTTAGTACATAAATTTGACTTGGGGCAAACCCAACTTTTTTTGATGATGCATGATTGAAGGGATGATCATTTCCAAATGAATATAGAAGGGATAATTTGTCCTACTTTTGTAGTCTCCTTGTTGGTAGGAAATATTACTGGTATTGAGATTCCTAGATACTAAATAGACCATTCTTTCTCATGACAGGCACACAGTCTGAAAGTTGTGATATGAATCATAAAATGATTTTGAGATTTGGAGACGTTTCTAATTGATATTCTTCTTGATACACAGCACATTGAGCTAATTTCTCCACCTGCCCCAAAGGAAAAAATTCAAACTTTTGATGTTGTTGGGCCTGTCTGCGAGTCTGCATACTTTTTAGGAAAGGACATGGAACTTCCAAATCCACAAATGGTGGTTAGTTACAGGACAATAATTATCACACCTAATATACTTGCATGATGAGAAGGAATTGATTTTCCAATATGATGTTTAATTGTTTCTAGAATTATTTTGTGATGCTTCTTTGAAGGTATACACTTGTGGCTTAACTTTGAGTGGCCATCCTCTTTCAGTGGGCAGGAATGGTGGTCCATGACGCGGGAGCTTACTGCATGAGTATGGCATCAACTTACAACTTAAGAATGAGGCCAGCAGAATACTGGGTAAGTTGAGTTGTGAATGCATATTTTTGTTTCTATATTGGAGTGAATGCTATATTTTTGAAGCTTGACAATGCTGATTTTGATGAATGAGAGAATGCTAGACAAATTCAAGATGATGGATCAGTTAAAAAGATAAGACATGCTGAAACAATTGTAGGTGCTTGCTATAACTCATGACATTGTTGACCATCTTGTCTTATAGTGTACAAGAATAGTCAGGGTCTTCTTGTCAAGTTTGCTAGGCTGTTGGGTAGTTGGTGTTGAACTTAGGATCTTGAAAATTACAAAATTTTGGTTTGACGTTAACAAATTTTGATATGAATATTTTTTAGAGTAAAATGTAACTGCAGATAAAATTTTCATTTCCCTCTTCTGGGCTATTGGTGTGTTCTCTGTATGGATTGCTTCATAGAGTGTTTTTGTATAGCATTTTATTGAAGGTGTTTGTATGACATCTTTTAAAGTTGTTAGAAGGCAGTTTTGGACCAGCTTTACTGTGCTGGCCTTGTTACAGCTATTTTGAGAATATATATAGACACTTTAAAGATGTATATTTGCACCATTGGCTGTTTCTTCAGGTAAGAGAGCTGGTATTATTTGGAAATCTTACACTCATTGTTGAGCTTGGGAGATCTCTTGTTGCAAACTCTGGTGTTCTTGTGAGTCGAGTTGTTGGAGTCAAGACAAATGGTAACAAGAACTTCATTGTAATTGATGGCAGCATGGAAGAGCGATGATCATTTCCAAATGAATATAGAAGGGATAATTTGTCCTACTTTTGTAGTCTCCTTGTTGACAGGAAATATTACTGGTATTGAGATTCCCAGATACTAAATAGACCATTATTTCTCATGACAGGCACACAGTCTGAAAGTTGTGATATGAATCATAAAATGATTTTGAGATTTTGAGATGTTTCTAACTGATATTCTTCTTGATACACAGCACATTGAGGAAAGGACAAGGAACTTCCAACTCCAGAAATGGTGGTTAGTTACAGGACAATAATTATCACACCTAATATACTTGCATGATGAGAAGGAATTGATTTTCCAATATGATATTGAATTGTTTCTAGAATTATTTTGTGATGCTTCTTTGAAGGCATACACTAGTGGCTTAACTTTGAGTGGCCATCCTCTTTCAGTGGACAGGAATGGTGGTCCATGACGTGGGAGCTTACTGCATGAGTATGGCATCAACTTAATTACAACTTAAGAATGAGGCCAGCAGAATACTGGGTAAGTTGAGTTGTGAATGCATATTTTTGTTTCTAGATTGGAGTGAATGCTATATTTTTAAAGCTTGAGAATGCTGATTTTGATGATTGAGAGAATGCTAGACAAATTCAAGATGATGGATCAGTTAAAAAGATAAGACATGCTGAAACAATTGTAGGTGCTTGCTATAACTCATGACATTGTTGACCATATTGTCTTATAGTGTACAAGAACAGTCAGGGTCTTCTTGTCAAGTTTGCTAGGCTGTTGGGTAGTTGGTGATGAACTTAGGATCTTGAAAATTACAAAATTTTGGTTTGACGTTAACAGATTTTGATATTAATATTTTTTAGAGTAAAATGTAACTGCAGATAAACTTTTCATTTCCCCTCTTCTGGGCTATTGGTGTGTTCTCTATATGGATTACTTCATAGAGTGTTTTTGTATAGCAGTTTATTGAAGGTGTTTGTATGACATCTTTTAAAGTTGTTAGAAGGCAGTTTTGGACCAGCTTTAAAACAATGTTGTAGCAGCAATTTAAAGTTTTTTTAAAAAAACCTTTAAATACCCCTTTCTAGCACATTGAAAACCTTTTGATGATGGATTTAGAGCAGGTTTGAATATTTAGTTTCGACAGTTATTTGAATCATTTGAAGAGCTAGAGAAATCTCCTTGGAGTGACTATTGAAGGATCTTTGATACCATCATTACTATGCCATTATTCTGGGACAATATATTAGTGTTCCTTTATGTTAGTGTAACTTTCTTTTAAATTTTAACTTCCTATTACATTCTTTGAAAGATATATATGAACTAAAATTTCCATATATTTCACTTAATTATTGTTTTCCCCACTCCCCGGCGTTACTTTGCACCTCAACATTATAACTATATATAATTTTGATGTTTCTAGGTTGGATATTGTACTATTTTCATTGGAGGATGCTACTATTGATGCGCACAAGGCTTTTGAGTTACTTGGTAGGATTCTCGCAAAATTGGTTGTTGAAGGGATATTCTTTATTCAAGATATAACAAGGGAAATCAAGGATGGAGGTACATGGCCAAGAGGCTTATTAGAAACAAGGGGATTTTGAGGTATTTCTCAAGAAGAAAATTTCAAGGTAGTCTGCTCACAATTTTAATGCCTGATCAATTTTGTGGTTTATTTGGATCTCTCATGTTGACTAGTGAACGGTTGGTTAGTTTTTAGCTCGTGCTCACATTTGTTGGTTCCTGAGCACTTTATAACAAAAATAGGCAAAGTCAAACAACACAAATGGTCCACTGGCTCTTTTTTCATTTGCTAATATTATAATGAAGTTTTATTAGAGGCATTGTTTGTTTGTTTATTTTGATTAGAAAAGGGTTTGCTCTTGGTTTTATGTGATTTTCAATTTATCGTATGTAGCATGTTGAGAAATGGGAAATAATAACGTGACATTTATTTTGCAGAAATTGATGTTAAAGGAAAATTGATTTGACATTGTTGATGTTAAGGTATATGTTGTATAAACTATTTATAGTCTAATTTATATTATATTCTAGTGTTCATTGTTTTTCATTTCTTACAGTGCATTATATTTTCTTTTGTTTTCAGAAAATGAAATCAGTATTGATGGTAAGAAGCATGAATTGAAAAAGGAGAAGAGCAAAAACATTGGAGCGACAAATGCAAAAAGAGAGGAGAACTGGTTTGGTGATACCCTTAGAACCAATATCTCGCATAAGACACACATATAAAGACTGATGATCAAGTCTTCAGAGTTGGTGAATTCACCTGTAATGCCTTGACAACACAACGATAATGTTTTGAAGTGATGAAACATCATTTCATGTGTAAATTGTAGTTCAACTAATATAAAGTTGGAAAATCATATTGTAATATTTTAACATTTCATATAATATAATTTGTGTGGTTGAAATTATTTATAGTTGCACTTGATGTTGTTTAGTATTGTAATTAAAATATGTGACTTTGTGTTTTTAGAATGATTATTAATGAAATGCATATAAACTACTAAATTAGTCGTTTATATAATGAATAAATGGTTATTGCAAATGATAAATTTGTGACAACAAATGATGACTAAATTTTGCATATATACGACTATTAGTAGCTAATTTACAGTATCTTATAACACGACTAAAATTTAGTCACATTTCTTCGGTCATTAATTGGTTTCAAACAATGACTAAAATTTGCATATATATGATTATTAGTAGCTAATTTATAGTATCTTATAACACGACCAACATGTTGGTCATAGTTCTTTGGTCATTAATTGGATTTCTTGGGTGATCATATAGTAATATATTTTGTTGTGTATTTGGTCATTAATTGGATTTCTTGGGTGATCATATAGTAATATATTTTGTTGTGTATTTGGTCATTAATTGTGACATTTAATGACCAAATCAAAGATCAAATCAATGACTAAATCAGTGACCAAATAAATGACTAAATGAATGAATAAATCAATGACAAAATGAAAGACCAAATGAATGACTAAATCAGTGACGAAATGAAAGACCAAATGAATGACTAAATTAGTGACCAAAACAATGGCTAAATCAATGACCAAATCAATGACCAAATATACAACTAGATGACAAAATTGAAATAACCAATTAATGACTAAGCTAAAAACGACCAAAAGTTGGTCGCGTTATAAGATACTGTAAATTAGCTACTATTGGTCACCGATCGAAAAATAGTCGTTTATATGCGAATTTTAGTCGTTTTTTAAGTAAAAAATTAGCCATTTTGTACTAGTGCCTGGATTAGAACATAACTATAGTTACCTTGACCGGATCTACAAAATACTAGGGGTCGAAAACCATCATGCCCCAAAACCATGTGCAAACCCATGCACAAAACCATAAGTGGGTACACCCACCGAAAAATAAGGAAAAAAAATCATGGGGTGCTGCCCTGGACCACGCATAGGGGGCTACCCACCCCCTGCGAACACTTGGACAGGGGGAATTGTCGCCCCTATTGTGCCCAGAGCAACGTATAGGGGGGGATGTCACCCCTTTTTTGACCCCCCTGTGCATGCGAATAATCATGGAAATAATATAACAAATACCCAACACTACCCCCCTCCCCATTCCTCATCCCCTAGCCCCACCCGTCATCCCTCCCCATCATACCTCTCTCTTGCCAGGAAACATGCCACATCGAAGACGGCCCTAAGCCACTCTTTCTAACATTAATCCCATCGACCATAATTCTCCTTGACCTGCCCTTGTGACTCATGGCATAGAGAAACCTGAATTCATGTGGCAGCATGAAAACCTTCAATCAGCTTGTCCTACACTTGGAACTTGGAAGACCTTCTACGTGTGATCTCTGATCCCTCGTCCTTGTTGCAATTACAGCCTTCGGCATTCCAGCATTCGCTCCATGGGAATTATGCGATTTTGGGGGTTGCATTTACTCCTAATGCTTCAAATTGTGCATGTAGCTCATGGGAAGAAGACATGGATGAGATTGAGGGATAAAGAGAAGAGCAATAAAATAATGGAAATGCCTTGGGAAGTCAGCATGGTTGATACAATGACAAATTAATGCATCAAAATTCTTACCTGGGTTGGCTATTTGGGAGCTAATAATAAGATCTGTTGTAAGAAGTTTTCGTTTGTCTCTACTAAGGTGGTCTCTGCTTTGCTCCAGAGGTCGTGGTTGAGGTTCAAGCGTAGTTTGGGTTATTATCTTGTCAGGGTGGTTGGATGGTTTGTGCTTCTATACAAGTGAGTGTTGTGGTGGGTTTTCGTCATGGGCTTGGAAGAGTGGAAGTGGCTTTGGGAGTTCTGGAAGTGGCCTGTTAGTGTGTACCATCACTGTGCAAGAAGTTCTCGACCCCGTGGTGCAATGTGGCTTTCGTTGCTTCGTGACTGTCATCATGAGTGGGTCGAGTAATCAAATGGCAGAGACTTCTAGGTCAGGCTCAAGGGCGAGTTGGGCAAGGGGTGGAGGTAACACCAAAAAGACATGTGAAATTTGTGCACATGCACATAAGAAGTTCAGAGATGGTATTTCTACATTGCATATGTGTATTCATCACCACCAAAAATATTTTATAAACATGCAGAAGCAACAACTGGAGAAGAATGTATGCATCCATAGGCTCGAGGATGAGGTGAACGCACTGAGGTAGGAAATCGAGTTGTTAAAGATCAAGCTAGCAGAAAGCAGCTCGAAGGTGGAGGATGAGTGCAAGGATATGGACCTCAACAACCACTACCTAATGGAGGAATATTTTTTCCCTTATGATAATCCTATCTTTGTTTTATGGAAAACCATACATGTACATATTTGTTACTACAGTTTTGCAAAGTATTTAGTTATAGGCCGATAGTTAAGGAATTAGTTTTTGGAATGGCTGGGAAAATCACTCTGAAAAGATATGGACTCATTGTAAAAACAAAAACTATGAACAGACCTAAACTTTTGATGTAATATCCTGGATTTTACGGCCTTAATTTTCTTCATGCTTTGAGGGGAGGTAATGATAGGGAGTCCTCTAAAGGTTTATGCAGTCGCGCGGTCTAATCGATAACCTACCCCAACTTCATATGGTTAGGGAAGATCTCTTCATATTTTCCGTAGCCGCGCCTCTTCCCACTCTGTTGTACTACGGTCATCGTGCCGTAACCATGCCTTGTTTGGACGTTATCGTGACTTCTCCATTACCACTACTACCTTCTACCCTAACCGTTGCCATGGAAGAAGATCTCATTGATTACACGCTGGATCCTTTGGAGGGGGTGTCTATCTGGACCACATCCTCGCCGCACATTACTCCATCTACTGCTTTTTTGGTGCATATTCCCCTCTCCCTTGTTAGGTGGACCTCGAGTTTCCATATGGCCACACCTCCTGTTTTTCGGTTCTCCGAGTCTCAAATACCCCCTACCCTTAAAATCCCCTCCTTCTGCACTATTTGAGCTCATTACACCCTTATCTGAGACCTCTCTAGCACCTCATCACCCTCTATCTCCGGCATCCATACATTTCATCACTACTTGTCTATAGTCATCTGCATCCTCCCCCTAGGGTTAAGGTACCTGCAACCCTATTCCTCTAGTTATACTTCCCACAGGATTCGCAGACATCTCTTCGGAGGGTTTATATTCCCACGATCTGCCGTGGTTGGCCTCATGCCCACCATTGTTAGGGTTTTTTGCCGAAACAAATTCAGCAACTCCGCCATTGAATGATGCAGGGCCTTTTGAGGATCCAGTTACTGAGCCCGAACCTGACCCTCCCTCGTAAGGTGCACACCCGTGTGGTCTCAAGCGGAACAAGTGTGTGAAAGCCGACAATAAGGGCATCGATCTATCTTTTGGAGACAATCTCAGGATGGGCAAGGTACTGGATACCGTGGATCGTGTATTGGTTGGACATGTGAGGGTCACAAATAAAATTTGGCAAGGATATGTCTATGGACTATGGAGATATGGGGTCATTTTCTTAAGCCTCTACCCTCTGTCATCATTCTTCCTCTAGGTTGGTTTTCTCTTAGCTTCCAACGCCCCGAGCACCTTCATTGGGTACTCTCTCGATACTGGCATATTGAATAGGCCCTGGTACTTCTGAAGCAATGGAGCTCTTTGTTTGATCCAGAATAGGAACACTTGGGAGTTGGCCCCATCTGGGTTCACCTTCCTGGACTCACACTGCATTTCTGGTCGGAGGACATTTTCGTGCACATTGGGAACGCACTTGGCACCTTCCTGGATTATGATAAATATTTCACTACTACTCGGATCATGATAATGGCACGCATATTGGTTCACTTAGACATGAGGGAGGGCATAGAAGAATCCATCGTCCTCAGATGGAAGCAGTTCTCCAGGACGCAACCACTGGACTATGAGGGCATACCTTTTCGATGCCGCAGATTTCATATAGTGGGACATCTTTTTAAGGAATGTCCACTTCTTCAGAAGTGGGATGCACCTATTATTCCATCTGAGACTACCTCCGAGGCAATCCCTTCTACCTCGCCTTCTATAAGAGATGAAAATTAAGTTCTTACAAATGTGGCTAGGATAAATTTAGTAAGGGTATGTGAGAGAGTGGTATCATATAGGTATCCCTTAATCTTCATAAGTCATTGAGATAACTCATTATGTAACAATATTGAGGCTAGTAGCGTAATACTAATGTCCTTGAGCTATAATTTCACTTCATACAACTACCATATAAGTAGCATTGGAATAAACATTTTAACCTAGGTTTTCTAATACATTTAAAATTATGAATGCACAAAAACATCTGGCATCCCAAAAAAAGTGATAGGCTATAATTATTGAAAATGCATAAACTAAAAACATTAACACAACAATTAAAACTAGTCAATTATTTTAAAGGTAATTCCCATTCAATGACTTGAGCCTCCATAGTAGTCTTATAACATCACTAATGACCTAAGTGTGTTGACAGTGGTAGCACAAAACTAATTTCTTTCAAGTATAATTGAATTTCATCCAAATATAGTAGGATCTCTTCCCTAGTTTCTTGTTGGTTCCATCAACAAATTCCCCACAAGTATTTTCATGTGACAATACAGTCCACAATTTTCTAGTATCTTTTTTACCATGTCTTGGTGCTCCTTGTATGAGGGATCTAATTCCCTAATTCAACATTGATGTTTTAATCGTAGATAAATCCATGCTCCCCAAGAATTTGATTTTCCATTGCTTCAATTTCTTCGCAGATGTAAGGGGGGGCTTGTCCATGCAAAATGTTGGCTGAATCCTTGGCCTCTACCTACACTAGCATGAATGAACTTCTAGGATACACTCCATGCGAAGAGTCTTCAACATTATCACCACAGGTACTAGAAGGCCAAACTTGGACTCAATGACTAGGGCAAGATGATTTCCCATGAACCATGACTAATATTCCTTCATAGGGTTGAGACTGAAAAGGATAGGAAACCAAAAGGAGACAAAAAGGATTACAAATAATTATAGGGTGGATAAGAAACAAAATGAAACTAACCATTACAAGAAATAAGACTTAGATTCAGAAAAACCCATATAACCTATCTTCTCAAGCTTCCATCTAAATCATGAAACAATGCTTTGTCGTAATCATTCCCTTATCCATTTTACATGATTGAATGTTAACCAAATCCTTTACAAAAACATCAAACAAAAGAGAGGTAAAGTGTTATCCCCATAAACATCAAACATTGGAGTGGTCTATTGTTATCCCACAAACCTCAATGTACAACATACCTTCATGCCCTCCATATTTCCAAGGCGACTCATGCTATTTTCAAACAGAGGAATCATGTAAGGAGGTTAGTGGACCTTGCATCCTTGTTTACAAGGTTTTAGTGAAAATATCTTTTTTTAGTGAAAATATTGAGAAAACGTTTGTTATTCCAAAAATTTGATCCCTGGAAATACTTGGTAGATCCAAAATTAAAATGGATATATATATATATATATAGTAGTGTAAAATTTGAGAAAATGTTTGCTCTTCCAAAAAATTGATCCCTCCAAATACTTGATAGATCCAAAATTAAAATGGATCAAAATCTATATATATATATATATATATATATATATATATATAGATACAATTTTTTTTGTTCTTACTTTATTTTTATGTAATTTGACAAATCAAAATGTTCACAAGACATTACAACATCTCTTTCATATTATGGTAAAGAATATTTTTTGGTTCAAAATACAACTCTACGCTATATTAAAATAATTTCAAATCCAATTTTGTTTGATTATTTTTATTTTGTTATATATATATAGTTGATATTAAAATTTTAATATTTATTTATTTATTTATTTTGATTTTTTTAATTTATTAAAGTTATTATTTATACATTTTTGTAAATATTTATGTTTTATTAAAAAAATTATTAATTCTCAATTTATATACACATAAAACAATATAATATTAAAATTTCATAATAAATATAAATATTGTATATTTTACCATTTAAATTTTAAAAATCTTATATTTAAAAATAGTAATGCTATATTGTAGTTTTATTTGTGTAAAATTATAAATAATATTTTTAAAATGATAAAAAGATAATTAAAAATTATTTTAATTAATTTTAATAATTAATAAAAATCATTTGATTATGTATTTTAATTGAAACATTTTAAAAATATTTATTTTGATTTTTTTAATTTGTTAAAGTTATTATTTATAATTTTTTTAAAATATTTGTGTTTTTATTTAAAAAATTATTAATTTTCAATTTATATACACATAAAACAATATAACATTAAAATTTCATAATAAATATAAATATGGTATATTTTACAATTTAAATTTTAAAAATCTTATATTTAAAAATAGTAATGCTATACAGTAGTTTTATTTTTGTAAAATTATAAATAATATTTTTAAAATAATAAAAAGATAATTAAAAATTATAATTAATTTTGATATTTAATAAAAATCATTTGATTATGTATTTTAATTAAAACATTTTAAAAATACAACCTTTTAAAAGTATTTCAAATCAAAGAAGATAGGCTGAAGGACAGCAACTCCCTGCCTTGAACTCGGCTGAAGATAGCTAATTGGCTTAGTTCAAGGTTCGGCTTGAAGATAGCTAATTGGCTCCCACTTTGAATCCTCTTGTGGACAACGCAGCTAAATATGTTTCATTGATGGGAAAACCTAAATCAATTTTGACTTCCCGAGTACCTAAATCAATTCAGAAGCATAAGAATCATAGGTGGGGGTTATTACTTACAGATAAGACACCAGATTTAGAATGACATGAAGGGCAAGACCTCAATTTAATTAAGTGAGATGCTTTATATATTCAGCAAGAGTTATCAATGTGAGGCCCTCATGACAGGCGCATTTTATATTATTTTTTTGTATTCTTATCATAAATAAAATCATTTGGCAGGATCCATACAATATTTTATGTCACCAAAAACGCCCACCCATCTAAGAAAAATTCTAGGCATCATGTTAAGGTATAATGAAAATTCATGAATGCATAACGTTCAGTCTGATTTTTGAGATTTGTAGCTCTTATTATTAATTATAAAACAATGAACAGTGGTGAAACTTGGAGATTGAAGCTACGTTATCAAATGGTTTAGTGTTGGCCACCGTTCAAAGAAATTCAATAGCCATGGTTGCCATGTATTTGTTTACTGTTTGCCATGTATTTGTTTAAGTAACGATCCCAGATATATTTTAGAGATTAAAAACTAGAAATGGAGTGCATCCCCAAACCATGCGCTTAGTTTTTAGCTGTGCCATGCGGCTTAAATTTAATATATTTTAAAGCCATGCGGCTTTACATATTAAATTATATAATATAATACACAAAGCTTAGCACTTTGATTGCATAACACGTTGGTTGCATGCATCCTTGTAGTTGTGCATAATTTTCTTGGATAAAATCACTTTATCAATTATAATTTTCTTAGATAGCATAGGAATGGAGCTCCAAGAAGACGTTGAGCAAAGAAGTTAGGGTTTGACAAAAAAATTTGCAGAGGTCAGTGTTTGGATCTGCGGGCTTGCCTGGGCCGACTATGGCAGCATCGTCAAGAGGGGGAACATCAACCCCCTCCTACCGCAATGTAACCAGCCGAGATCAATCAAGTCCGCAGTAGCAAAGAAAAACTTCTCAGAGAAAATTTCCTGTTTTGGGAGCAGATTGCCAAGCAAAAACCAAAGGGCAATGCTTACCAAGAGCAGCGAAAAAGCCAAGATTCATTATTCCTGCAAATAAACTGGACAAGTACAGAAGTTATATGAAGGATCACGCATTAACCTGTAAGTTTAGAGGTATTTGGCCTACAAAAAAAGATTTATTGAAATGGATACAAATAAAATGGCAGCCCAAAGGTCATATTGATCTAAAATTTGGAGCCAGGGGATTTTTTTATAGTAATTTTTACTAACCTGTTAGATAAAGAACAAATCTTTGAAGGAGGTCCATATTTTTATAATAATGCAGGACTCTTTATTCGACAATGGGAAGAATGTTATAATCCAGACCAGGAACAATTTCTTGCAGCACTAGTATGGGTGCGATTGTTTGGCCTCCCAATCGATTTCTCGGACCCTAATATTTTGGAAGGTATAGGAAATTCTTTAAGAAGTTTTTTTTTTAATTTCAGAGACAACTCGACGAGGCCAGTATACTTCTTTTGCCCGAATCTATGTATATATGAATATATCTGAGCCATTCGCTGAAACAATTGAGTTAGAATATGAAAGAAATATTTGGCAACAACTCCTGGATTACGAGCATATCCCATTCAGGTGTAGACGCTGCCATGAATATGGGCATCTTTATAAATCTTGCCCCTTAAATAAAAATGACCAACAAGCGATTACCCAAACTGTAAATCCAGAGCAAAGTCGACAGATGGAAGATGGATTTACAACTGTTACAAATAAAAAAAGAAATAATAAATCTTCAACAACGCAACAACATACCCCAATCCAAAAGACTTCAGCCAATACTGCAGCAAACAAGTATGAAGTCTTGCAAGAAGAAGGTGAACCGTCACAAACAGAGGAAAGTAACGAAAACCCTGTTCAGGAGGTAGCAAATAAAAAAATTCAAGCTGGTAACAGGAAATCAATGCAGGAAAATACAGAGATAGAGGATAATATCGTAATGGAACAGACACCTATGGATGTTGAACAAAACAAAGAGGAGCAAAGTGCAGAAGAAAGGGTTTTGAAACACCCGTTGATTGAATGGAGGAATTTAGATGACCGGTTCATTCCGATTGAATAGAAAAAACTGTATAAAGAAACTTTCGAACATTATTTGACTGCTCAAGCACACAAGGAAGTTAAAAATATAGAACAAGCTGCTAAAAATCTAAACCCCCAAAAAATCACCAAGAAAAGAGGAAGAAGAACTTTGCACGAGTCCATACAATTAGTGGGAGAGATGTTGATAAATACAGGTAAGATAATACCGTTAACAATGGTATTCCAACCAATCCCTAAAGTTAATCAATGAAAGTACTCTCTTGGAATATAAGAGGCCTTAACAGTAAAGGCAAGCAAAGATATTTAAAAAAAATACTGAAATTGGAAAAACCCCAGGTAATGCTCATCCAAGAAACAAAAGTTTCGAGCCTGAAGATTGATAATATCCTTCAAACATTCCAGCCAAGGTATGAGTCAATGGCAATTGATTCAAGGGGAACAACAGGGGGTATTTCGGTTTTATGGAACCCAATAGAAATAGTGATGGAGGATTGGATAGCATCCCCGAGAATTTTATTAGGTACTTGTAGAAAAATTGGCTCCAAAGAAAAAATATTGATATCAGTTGTGTATGGGCCTCCAATTCCAGGGGAAATATTGGAGTTTATACAACATATCAGAACTTTAAATATGATGCATCAAGAAAAATGTTGGCTTCTAGGAGGAGATTTTAATATGATTCTAAATCTGAGTGAAAAAAAGGAGGAATTAGGAGAGAGGATCCGGAAATGGAATCATTTAGAGATTTCCTATCTGATCTTCATTTAGTAGATATTCCCACGGTAAATGGGAAATTCACTTGGAATAATAGACAAGGTGAAAGACATCAAGTACCATCTCGATTGGACCGTTTTCTGGCCTCAAAAGACCTTGTTAGTTTAGATGTTTACTATGAGGCTGCAATCTTGCCAACACTAGGCTCTGATCATTGGCCAATTCGTATTGAAATTGAAGTAAAAGCAGCCCCTCAGAATAGACCTTTCAGATTTGAATTGTTTTGGTTACGAGATCCCAAGTTTCTGGAAAAAGCTAAACATTGGTGGGAATCGAACCAAATTACTGGTAGAAATAAGATGCATTCCTTTCAATTGCGACTGAAAACCCTAAAGATGGAACAGGGAAGAATTTGGTAATATTCATCAAGAACAGATTCGATTAAAGGAAAAAATGAAAGACATACAGCAGCACATGATCCTTAACGGGAGAACAGAAGCTCTTAGAGTTGAAGAAGGCAATCCCCTTAGTCTTCTAGAAGAATGCAGACAACAAGAGGAAATTTTGTGGAAGAAAAAATCAAGAATTCAATGTTTGAAGGAAGGTGAGAGGAACACAAGTTTCTTTCATAAAAGTATGATAGAAAGAAGACATAATAATAGAATCTTCTCGTTAAAAGATCAGAATGCTAATAGATTACTTCAGCATGAGGACATGGAACATGAACTGATTGATCATTTTAAAAATCTGTTGACAGAACCAAATCAGAATAGACATGGAGCTATAGATAGAATAGTAAGGCATATTCCTTCAGTCATCACAAGAGACCAGAACTTAGCTCTATTAAGAGAAGTAAGTATGGAAGAGGTGGAAGAATTAGTTATGAACATGCCGAGAAATAAATCCCTCGGGCCGAATGGGTTTACAGCTGAATTTTTTTAAGTAACATGGAAATTCATGGGCCGTGACATTTGGGAAGTAGTCGAGGAATCCAGGAGATTTCGTAAAGTCTATCCTGCACTTAATGCGACATTCCTTACTTTGATTACTAAATAGAGAAAACTCGGACACTCCGATAGGATTTCGTCCTATAGCGTTATGCAATGTGATTTACAAAATTTAATCTACTATAATGGTCAACAGATTAAAGCCTCTATTGCCAAATCTCATTTCTCCAAAACATACGGTCTTTGTAACTGGCAGACAAATCTTAGATGGAATCATAACTGCACAGGAAGCAATTCATTCCTTAAAAGCTATGAAAATGAAAGGTATGCTGATTAAGCTGGACCTCTTTAAAGCTTATGATCGTATTAGCTGGCCCTATTTGATTGCAGTTTTAAAAGATTTTGGTTTTGATGAAATGTGGTTGCAGTGGCTTCAGTCATTTATAACCTCTTCTAATTTTTCCATTCTTCTTAATGGTATTCCATCTCAGCCTTTTAATATTTCTAGAGGTCTCAGGCAGGGAAATCACCTGTCTCCGTTTCTTTTTATTTTAGCAGCTGAAGGTTTGGGCAGATTACTTAAAGCCCACTCAGCGGAAGGAAAGCCAAAAGACTTAAATTTGTGGGGACCTGCTCTTTCTTTAACCCATCAATGATTTGTCAATGATATACTTCTATTTTTCCAGGCTTCCGTGAAAGAGGCTAAAGCCATTTTACAAATTCTAGAGTTGTTTATGGACGCCTCAGGTACTCTTGTCAACACGGATAAATCTAATGTCTATTTCTTTAATATTAGAAATGCAGCTCAAGCTTTCATAGCAAGAACCCTGGGATTTCACATAGGCACATTTCCTATGAAATACTTGGGAGTACCTTTAAGAATTACACCGTTAAGAGTTGCAAATTAGAAAGATACTCTCACCAAAATGGAGAGAAAACTGCATAGTTGGGCATTTCGAGCCTTGAATGCGCCTTAGAGATTAATCTTACTCAGGTTTGTTCTTCAATCTCTTCCCATATATCAATTATCAGGCAGAGTAGTTTCGAAAGGCATATGTAATCAGCTGGTTAATATGTTCAAAAAATTCCTTTGGCAAGGTGCTCAGGATTGTAGGAAATGGGCTCTTCTCTCCTGGGATAAATTAATCAAAGTGAAATCAGCAGGTGGTTTGGGCCTCCGGGATCCTTTCATTTTAAATCAGGTGATGGGAGCGAAACTATGGTGGAGATGGATCCAAGGAGGGCAAGGTTTGTGGAAACAGATCTGGGAAAAGAAATATGGTATGCCCCAGTCAGTAACAGGGAAAATAAAAATAGACTCAGTCCAAAAAGGATCAACAATCTGGAATCTAGCAACAGTTAATAGATTTATAATATGCCAGCATAGTTTTTGGGAAGTAAGAGAAGGAAGAACTGCACTTTTTTGGGAAGATTCGTGGCAAAAAAGAGAAAAATTGTTCAATAGACTAGACCTTGGAGAACTCTTCTTATTTAAAAATACTCCAAACAACAAGTTAATTTATAATTACTGGTTCCAACAAAATAATAATCAGTGGAGAAAATGGAAGTAAAAAGTGGATTGGCTAGACGCACTGCAAACCCAGCAGTGGAATAACCTTGATAAGGAGTTGAGAACAAGGAAGATAATGACCACAACAAGTAGTGATATTCTTAGATGGGGATATAAAAAAAAAGGGATGTTCACTATTAATGAAGCTTATATTATTCATTCTTAGAATAACAATTATAATATGAGATCCATATGGAGAAAAATATGGTCTATGAATCATTGGCAAAAAGTTGAATATTTTCTTTGGATTTTAAGTCATCACAGAGTTCTAACTTGGGATAATCTGTAGAAGAGAGGAATGCATGGCCCAGGGTATTGTTATCTATGTAGGCAAACAAATGAATCAATAGAGAATCTGTTTAACACCTGTGAAATAGTAGATCTTCTATGGAGGAATCTAGCTACTATATTTAAACAAACGGATAGAGATCATACTGATATTAATGCAACCATTATCAGGTGGAGAAAAGGTGGATTCAAATGTCAGGTCTTGAATAGAGCATGGCGTTTATCTATGGGATTCTTATTCTGGGGTATATGGAAAGAAAGAAATCATAGAATATTCTGGGGAGAAGAAAAGACCACTGATCAAATATGGGAGAAACTGACAAAGAACATCCGCGAAACAATTCTTGTGGAAAAATGGTTGGAGGAAGATTGGAAGGTGGAAGGAATTGAAGCCTTAATAATGGCCAATCTAAACTTAAAGCCTCAAATGTTGTCAACTTCTCTATGGAAATATTCAGCTCCTCGACAAAACTCGCCAAATAGATGGCAGGTCCCGCAAAATGGATTTATTAAACTGAATTTTGATGGTGCATCAAAAGGTAATCCAGGACAAGCAGGTATAGGAGGAATATTCATAAACTCCCATGGTGAAGCCTGTAGAGTATATGATATGGATTTGGGTCATGAAACTAATAATGAAGAAGAGTTGATAGCAGTTAAACAAGGCTTAATCCTAGAAAAAAGAGATAATTACCAAAGACTTATAATAGAAGGAGATTCTGCTTTGGTTATAGGGATCTTAAGAAAACTTCACCAAGGAACAAAATGGGAGAAGATAAGCAAAATTTTGCGTACAACAAACTTAATCAAATAAATTGGATTGCTGATTCAACAAATTCAATATTTGATACCTCTTCATATCCGTAGATTAGGTAATGAGGCAGCAGATTATCTAGCTAACTAGGGTTGTAACAATACATAAAGATACGTGGATGTTACACCAAGGGCTAGAATTTGGGACATCAAATTACACTCTACTGCAAATAATCATTAACAGAGACCTCACAGAAGATCTTGATCCCCGATCGAGGTGTCAAACTCAGCAAATAGTGCGGAATGACACGTGTTTGGTGATCCGGGATAGTCAATAAGTCTGTCAAAAGGACTTAACTGGATCATTATACCCGGCATCTCCCACGATCGACGACCATAATGACTAGCCCTTTCTGCCACACCCGCATTCACTGCATGGTGAAGAGTACAGGTTGGAAATCGTGTTGGCTTTATGCATGCATAGAGGTAAGTTTCTTCACAAAGTTTCATTCTCATATTGTTTTAAGTCTCTGGTCGATGCTTCTGGTCTGGATGGTAGGAGGATTGGAGGCTCTGCAAAATCACCATTGTCGAAGGACAACTAGGTATGTAATGGTTTCTCACATATGTTCTTTGCATTATGGTATTCGTTACACCGGTCAAATCATCAAAACTGTGTTTGCTTATGAAATTCAGTTTAATATGCTCGTTTCCTTCTCTCCATGGATTATTTTCAATCTGCATGTTGCTGCAGTGGTGATAGGATTAGATATAGTTCCATGTTTTAGAAGCCCAAACAGTTTTTTTAGGTATTTTAAATCTCTTGTGGTTAATGGGTTACACTGTTCTATTTGGTCAAATGCTCTGAAAAACCCTGTATGTCGAAACGTCTGTAGGGCGTTTCTTGATAGTTGGCTTCACTGGTTATCATCCACTTCTAGGCTGGGTGTTATATGGTCTTTGTTACATTTCTTTGTTATATGGTCTCTGTTATGGTCTCTGGGTATTCGGGTTTAGTTTATTTCGAAGATAAACCTCTGGTGCTCCAAACAGAGTGTCTGTGATAAGAATTTGTACTTTTCATTTGGTTCTAAGTGTTATACTGCTTCTCCCTTTCAAATCATAGGGATCATGTATCAAGTTAAGATGACTAAAGCAAGACCGGTTCCTCGTAAATCTGTTGTTAGATACATTCACCGGAACTCAGTCAACCCTCCTAGTAAACGAGGTCGTAAAATGAACACTCAGATTCTGGAAAATTTAGCTAGTATTTATGAAGATACTACACCTGTGCAAATTCAGAAAACCATTCAAGGTTGGGAGAAGGATATTGATGCTGAAGAAACAGATATCCAAGAACAACAGTCTAGGATGGAATTTATCTCAGATCCAGGAAGCACAAGGGGCAGAGTTTCCCTATTCCAACAAATTGTGAAGACCTACTAGAGGATCAAATGTGTTTTGGCAAGAGAAATGATGAGAATGCAAGAGAAGGAGCTCAATTCCTTTGTGCTCTTTGAACTCCAGCAGATGAGGCAAGATATGAGAGAGATGATCAAGACTCAACATCAGCGGAATGCTCGAATTGGCATGATTGACCATCAACTTCGGACTCTCCAACAAGCAGAGATTCCTGGGTCTACAGCAAAAGACTCAGGTCCTATAGACTCATCAGATGGATAATTTTAATCATGCTCTCATAATTTTGAATGATTTTTGATAGTATATATAGTTTTTTCTTTGTATGTAACTTCTATGGACATAGTCGAGTAATTATAGTAGTAAGTCAAAGAAAGAAACAATACCAATTTTGGTTAGCTTACAACTCTTTGAGGTGGCCAACAGACCTGGTTTCCTTCAGGCAGGTTGAGGCAACCATATAGTGATGTAAATATTCAGCAAATTTCTCTTTTAATAGAAAATGGATAGGTACTACGGAATTTACAAAAAAAAAAATTATAATTTTCTTGGATAAAATCACTTTATCAATTAAAAAAACAAGAGAGAAGGAAACTATGTCAAAGAGAAGAATCCGTCAATTTTCTTTCCAGGTAGATTCTTTATTTGAACTTTGTTGTTCTAAACCTTAGGGTCAATCCTATGCTTTGTTGCTCTCTAAAACTTAGGGTCAAGCCTAGGCTAGAAAATGAGGGTAAGGAAGCATGCACAATGGAGTTTAATTAGTTTACTTAGCACCACGTGAAGCAACAGATCTATTTCCAGTTTGAGAATGGCAGATCTATTTCCAGTGGCAGATCAGTTTGAGAGTGGTAGATCTATTTCCAGCAATAGATCTATTTCCAGTTTCAGATCCAAATATACGTGCTCATTTAAACACATAAGAACTTATCAGGATAATTGTCACACAATAGACTATCATGGGAATGCGATGAATGAAAAGGTAAAATTTAAAACAATATAGTCTCATTTTGAATTTTAATCCTTTCAATTCATATACGAACCTAAAAAAATACATGCCTCAGAGCTGCACTGCTCAAGAACCATTTTTTCACTTGAAAAAAATACATACGTGCAAAATGTTTTCATGAATTATTTTGTTAAATAATATACTGAATTCAAAACTCCACTGTGTTTAAATTAAAATTTCTTTTGCGTTAACCATAGATGACAAATTTACAGTAATTATGAGAATTGCATCGAACTTGTTTGGGAAATTTTTTAAAAAAAATCTATAATGTTCAAATTTATATACTTAGGATGTGGACATGGAAAATGATCTCAAGGAGATACCAATTACGGCGGCAACCATAAGGAGATGATGCTCACAAATACTCTACTCGATAAGGGGATGATGCTCACTAATTGTCAGTTCAAAGCCAGAGATGCATCCTTAATTGTATGTTCGATAAGGGGGTGATGGTCACTAATTGTCTGTTCAAGGGGATGATGCTTGCTGATTTTCTGTTCAAAGCCAAAGACGCATTCTGAATTTTCTGTTCATAGTTCGATGAAACGTTGTTCTTCTATCTAACAAGGCCAGAGATGCAGCCCAGGCAAAGATCATGTCGAAATAATACGTTCAGGGTAAGGTTGTTTGCTGAGGTGTTCGTGGAGGTTCTTTCAATACTTCTTTCAATATAAGGTTCTTTCAATGCTTCCTTCGATCCAGCCAGGGTGTCTTCCTTATTTCTTGAGACTTATATATAAAATTCCTCAAAAGGGATATGAAACCCTGCATCCCCAACTTTAGATTGGCCTTCAACCATTTCTGCATCCATCCGCCTTCAACGATTTCTGCATCCATTCGGGCACGCGAGCAGTGATCAATGGGGTTGGGAAGAGCCTTGAGTTGATCGAGGGTGAATAGTTATCAATGGGGTCCCGAAGAGCCTAGAGCTGATCACGATTTGGGGCCAGATGGTTGTGTGCATAACAGAAAGCTGGAGCCTTAAAAACACGTGTTGCATCAGAATTTAATAACCCAAAAGAGTTTTATAGTAAGTGTGTTTTCATGATTATAGGTCAGCATATGTTGTTTATAAACTAATGTTAGCATTAGTTTCAATTTATGAAAATTCAATGCATCTAACACAGATATGCTTTAAAGAATATCAATGATATGGTGAAAAGAAGAAGCCAATAAAATTATTAATCATTATATTGATCTTCAAATTATTACAACAATTTGATAAGTTAAAAACACAATTCAAAACAGTATTCACTTTATAAATGGTCTCAACTTTGGACTAATATTTAAACGTACTTATGTTAACCCTAATGGAATCTATTACTATAGTCCCATGCAGTTGGACAGCAGGGACTAATACCATTGTTTTAATATATCAAATCAAATAACACTGTTTTAATATATTTAAAACCCAGATATTGCCTTTTTTTTAATTATAAAATATATTTAAAACCTTTTAAAACATTTTTAGGTATTATTCTTTTGATTTATTGAATACTTGACCAATAATATAAAAATTATATGTTTAAAAAGTTTTGGAAATAAATTTTTTTATTTTTAATATGTTAATGGATATCTATAGTATTATAAATTATTTGAAAATGAAAACCATTTTCCCAAAATAAAATCATTTCTTAGAAAAATTTAAAATTTAATTATTTTAAAAGTATTAATTTTTTGTTTTTTTTAGTTTTTTAATAAATAAAACAAAATTTTATATTATATAAAAGATAGAAATAAAATAAATTTTTCAACCTAAGTCTTTTAAGATTAAATAGACTATGATAGATGAGTACTAGAATATCCTTTAAGTAATTTAAATTTTGACAAAGATGATGTTTAAATAGTTTTCATATAATTTAATAATGAAAAAACAAAGAGTTATATTTATTTTAAAAATTAAAGAAAAGATTAAAAAAAAATTAGAAGAAATTAATTTCAAAATTACAATTCTATATTCTTAAAATAGAGTAAATGTTATAAACATATTATAGTACTCTATTTTATAAATATATTAAATATAGTTAATTTATCACATGATAATAACTTTTTAAATTCAATACAGTGTCATTTTAATTTTGTGTTAATGTACTACAAATGCCAAAACCAAGATCAGGTGAATTGGAAAAAATATCTTTTCAAGCGAGCGTGTTCCAAATTTAAGCAAGCATGGGAAAAATCAAAATCAAGAGAGAGAAGAATTTTCAATCCAGCAAGAACAAAATTACTGCATGGATATTGTTATATACTGCTTCAATGGCCAAGAACAATTCGGAAAAATTCTTCACAATATGACGTGACAAAGATATAAAGCATAATGGAAGCCCACATGGCAACTCCAAAGTGCACAAGTATTGTATATAAATCTACAACCCAATAGTGCACTAGTCCACCTAGTAGTTGAAATTTGTATAATACCTACATCGACATCAACCATACTAGATATGGTCTATGAAAGAGCAATTGACAAAATAGTCCAGGCATAATATCATTTACGAACTATATTCCACGATATCCTTCTCATATGGAAATAAATGAACAATGAAGAAGGACTATTACTTCAATGTTATAGCCTAGACCATCCAAGAACCCACAATGAATGGTCAGGGAGAAATCCCAATCTTAAATTTCTGAGTATTGATTATAACTACAATCAATATAAAAATATGTGGCTCAATTTATTATGCAAATATAATCCAAGGAAAAATTATACCACACTTATCAAAATGGGCTCAATAAACACATCATTATCAAGACAATGTCCCGATTGGTTGTTGCAATCATGGAAAACATTTGGTATAAATTGGAGTGTTGTGGACCCATACATAATTGAAGCTGAATATGAAGCTCTTGAGACTCCAATTTCAAATATTGAGCATCTACATGAACGAGAAGCCATGGATGAATGGCATGTGATGGTATTATTTATTTCAGATCATCGTTAGTGGCTCGTGAAAATGAAATTAATTGTACAAAATATGCAAGGAAAACCCATAGTTGTATAGAATACATTTTCCAAGATGTGGAACACATTGTCCTACGATACTATTTTCACTGTTCAAAATATGCATTTCAACTAGTGGAGAGGTTTTTCCTCCACAATAATAGATTTGTTAAATCTACTTTAGATAGTTGTCTAAAAGAATCTCTCATACTAGGAGCAATTTTTTGACTTTTGGTGTGGTTTGACCCACATTTCAGAGAATCTATGGAAAATATATCCAAAGTACCATTTGTGATGTTATATTTTAGGATGGTTCCTGTGTAATTTGTCAAAGTGTCATGATCTAAGGTGATTCAATCTAAGAGGGTCTCCTGGATTGGAGAAAAAATGATATGAGTGAATGATACATAGGCATGGTGATTCCTGGAAAATATTGAAGTCCCATGAAACCATTACACACTAAGCATTTGAACAAATAAATTTCTTCAAACCAAGCAATTAAAATGGCTCATACTTGTTTCTTATGCATAAATCATGAATAAAATTCAAGGGATGCCACAATTGAGAACACCCAATAGAGGAGAACACACATGGATAGATTGAGTGTCGTATCATTGAATATATGGGCTCAATTTCTTTCCTTATAGATAACATCCAAAATATGGTTCAATGCTTTTAGTTATAACTACCATTCAGATGTTTTTAAACATCAGTTGACTACTATAGATTAACATATTTTGACATATTTGGTGACTGGAAAATTATAATATTTCAAGAATGGTAATAAGAATGTTGGATAAAAAATTATGTCCAAAGTTGCCAAACATTTTTATGAAAAGCTAAAAATTATTTTACAAAAGGTTATTAGAGACTAAAATTATATTAAAATGATTAAAGTCTTATAATTTGTATGGTTAATTTATCCTCAAAATTTGAAGTGTTTCTATAATGATTCAAAAACATTGTTCAATAGTATTTTTTATTGCATGTCAATGGAGTTACCATCATGAAAAGTGTATAATCATTTAGATAGGGTATAAATTTCATTTGAAAGTTATAAAATATTTAATTAATATTTTTTTGTAATTTAACTTTATGTAAAGGATAATAAATTTTCAAACTAGTTGAAGGTATGCAATTGTACAAAAGTTGCAAAATAAACAGACCTATTTTCTAAGTAATATAGTCCCACAAGAAATAATCTCTCTTCAAGATATCTCCCCAAAACATGTTTAAGAAAATAAAAAAAAACTTAACCATTTGGGCATTGGATTGAAGGGTGTGTGAAGGTGATCTATTGTTGTATATTCAACCCCAAAATTATACTAGTGAACACGTTTAAGCTTTGTTTGGTTTGACAAGAAGTCACATTTATCAAGGGAAGCATTTGACCTTTTTCAAAATTAGTTCTTCTTAGAATAAAATTCTCATTTCTTAAAAAGGATATATAAATCCAAAATTAAATGTGATCCTCACAAAAAGGATAGTATTATATTTTTTTTCATATATCTCATTTACAAAAAAAAAAACAATTATAATCCAATGCCAAGTAAAAGGGATTGTGAGAAGAGAAGGAAATAGAAAAGTGATTAAAAAAGAATAGGTGTTAGGAATAAAAATATAAGAATTGGCGAGTAAATGAAAACTAAAGAAGCCAAAGAGAGTGGCTCAAAAATGAGAAGAGGATGAAGATAGAAAAGTTGATGAAGAAGATATTGCAAAGCAATTTTTAAGGTTGTTGACATAAATACTAGGTATACTAAATATATCTCTCACCAACTCAACAAAATTATATATATATATATATATATATATATATATATATATATATAACAAAAAACAAATTTGATATAAATATTTAGAATATTACAAGATATAATAAAAATGTACACATAGTTAGGTACATGAGGTAAACATTTAAATTCAATATTATTGATGTCTAATGCAAAGTACCAATATTGATCTAGAGTAAGGGTGAGCAGAGAGTGATGAACAAAAACCAGAGCGTAGGTTAAGGAAAATCGGAGGCCATGAATACATTTATGGGCAAATCGCGACAAAATGTGGTCAGAAATGAACCTCCATGTGGCCTGCACATGCTTACAACTGTCATCATTGTTCATTGCATGGATTTTCGAGAAACTTCGGAAAACAAACGTGGGTTAAATGAAGGAGGGAGAAAATTTTACCATAGTAGTCTCTGTTTTTCCCTTTTGTTTAAACCTTTTCCTCTCACGGTCGATCTCGAAGGCGGTTATGTCGCTGTGGAGTTTTTATTTCAAATAATAGAGAATTTTCCACATTAGTTACAGTTTACTACAATCTGGGAGATAATGGTATGAGGAGGCCAACAGATTCTATTGAATTGGAACTGGAAGCTGAGGACATACTAACTATTTTGGTTCTTGAGCTCACAAAACAAAATTTGTCAAAAGTGAAGGCTCCAGCTTGAATTTCAGATTTCATGAGTGGGCCATGTGTCCTGCAATGTTCTCGGAAGGTGGTTTCGGCATACCGAAAATTGAAACTTGTGAAGGTTCAAAGGAGGTCTTGGGTGACACCAGCCGTTTAGCAGATTTTGGAACAACGAATTTAAGGGGGATCCAGGAGGATGTTGAGTTTGCTGGAAAACATGTAAGTTATGATTCTCCATCTCGAATCCCCGCACCTTGTTATATTTTGGTGGGTCTGGAAGATATTGTATTACATAGTATCCTAAGGATGAGCGAAGGGTTGAAGGCATGCTTAGAAAACAATCGGAGGACAAATGAGTTGGACTTGCAGCTTCCCAAAAAATTATTTGTGGCTAAGGCTGGGGTTGGAAGCCCTTTCTTCACTGTGCAAAAAAAACAAAAACAATTCGTGGGCTTGGAAGGGGAAATAGGTGCATTGGGAAAAATTGAAAATGTGATCATACATCAATCAGTGTCCGTGCTTAAGGTTGGTACAAACACCACTATTCCACATGGTCGAGGTCAGGAGGCTTACTTTGAGGGCTTTCCCTTCATGGAGGGGTCTTTATTACCAAACTCTGCTCGTGGCTTTGAGGAAAAGGTGTAGGGTTTTGATGTCTGTATAATTACTAATAAGTAGGATGAGGAGCGATTGGGGTTGTTAACATAAGAAGAAGGAAATTTTCAGCGAGGAGACCAATTGAGAAGTAGGCCGAAAGAGAACGACAAACAAGCGGGCCAAAAGAGGAAGAAAGGTAAGACTTATAAGAATAAAGTAGGAAGTTTGAATTTGGTCATGGGGGTGGAAATTTTGATAGACAAAGCCATGGAGGTGTCAGAACATATATTAGTGGGGAAAGCTAGAGGAAAATACTTCTCTGCACAATATATCACAGAATGGATTAAAAATAATGGGGGTGAGATGTCTGCGAAAGAAACGGAGGTTACTACACTGACTAATGGCTATTTTACGACTTGTTTCTCCTATAGGGAGTCTGTGGAATGGGTATCAAGCCATAATTGGGGATTCAACTCCTTTCACATTCTTTTTAAGAGATGGTTACCCTTATTTGATGCCCAAGAGAAATGATGGAGGAAAACCCGGTATGGGTCATACTGTCGTCTTTCCCTCCACACCTGTGGACATATACGTTTTCCAGGTTGTTGGGAATGGTTTGGGAAGCTTTATAGAAGTAGATATGTCCTTTCAGGAAATAAAATGTAGGAATATGGCATTATTATTGGTAAGATTGAATCCGAGAGAGGGCCTGGTGGATGAAATTCAGATTTAGACGGTAGATAAATCTTTCTGTCAAATTATAGATTATGAACATCTCCCTTTTCGGTGTCACCAACGCCATAAATAGGGGAACCTGATTCGTGATTGTTCTTTGGGTTTCAGAAGAAGGCATAGGGCATGGGATATGCCCAGGAAGGAGGAAAGGGCTAATATGGAAGGGGATGAGCCGGTTCAAATGGAAGGGGTGGAAGAGCAACAAGTCGGGGGTCAACAGGAGTTGGAGGGGCAAGTGACACATGATACTCAATAGGAGGAGCCTTAGACATTGGAGCAATTTTCCCTATAGGAAGATCATGGTTCGGTAGATAATGCACATGATCAAGCTCCCCTTTAGGACACCCTTGGACTGGAAGAGAATGCACTTGGTCAATATGGTACTGTCCCTCACTCCCCCTCCTCTTTTCATTCTTCTCTTTCATCTTTATTAAATTCTTTACCAAAGCCTGGTCCTTCCAGGCCTCCTTTAATTGAGTCTACTTGTATTGAAAATATCTCTTTAGACATGGAAAACATTATTACCTCTATCCCTGCCCTTTTGATCGACAAAAACCCATATAATCTTCGACTAAGGATAGGTGATCATTTCCAGAGGAGCCTATTAGGGGGGTGAGGAATATTCTGGACAGGCCTCAAAAAACCAGGGGTAGGAGGACTGATTTGTCTAAGGAAAATTTAAAACATAAATTAGACATACCAAATGATTATTATGTCCTATAACTACCATGGGTTTTCTAGAAACTAGAAAAAAAATATCCCGAGAGTATCTTCTCAATCAATGCAAACCTTATGTTATCATGCTCCAAGAAACCATGGGTATGGGTGATTCTGTCTCAACCTCTCTTGGGAAAATATTTCCCGGCTGGTCTCTGGTGATAGTGGATCCTAGAGGAAGATCATGAGGTCTAGCCAAAGGTATTTGTGACAGTGTATTGCAATTAAAAAAATCTTGGAGTTCTAAATCAGTATTGGGGGTGTAGGTTTACTCTACCGAACTCTATACAAATTTGAATCTCATAAACATCTATGGCCTTTTTTTGGAATAATTTATTTACAAAAGCTTATGTGCAGGCTCAGAACCTAGTGGTGGGAGGAGACCTTAATTTTTCTCTATGAATGTCTGAAACAAGAGGGCCTCAAGCCCAAGCAGATCATCTTACAGACTTTTTTCAAAACAAAATCAGAGATAGTGGTCGCATCGACATAAACCTTAACAAGATTGTCCCTAATTGGAGAAACAAGAGAGTGGGTGAAGCTAGGGTGGCAAAAAGACTAGATCGTTTTCTTAGAAATGAGGATTTTTTAAATGATAACACTGGTTGTAGGCAATGGGTGGGTTCTGTAGGGGATTCCAGCCACTTCCCTATTCTGCCGGAGCTGTCTGGACCCAACAAAAAGCTTTGTTCCGCTTTCAAATTCAATTCGGTGTGGCTCAAAGATCCTAGTTTCATATCTCTAGTAAAATATACTTTGATGCCGATGGATGGCTCTCATAATAATTCACATGCTCAGTCTTTTATGTCCAATCTAAAATCCCTGAAATCCAAAACCATTATATGGGTGAAAGAGAAAAAGTTGAAGGAGGAACCTAAATTTAATAACATTGAGGAGGCTCTAGAAGAGATGGAATTCCCATAAGTAGACAACTATGAATCAGAGGATAAGATGGAGAGGCTAAAAACGTTGGAGAAAAAAAAGGATAAATATTTTAAAGGACACTGAAGAAAAATTGAGACTAAAAAGTTGAGTGATCCGGCTTGAGGCTAGTGGTGAAAATACCAAATTCTTCCATAATTATGCTAAGGGGAGAAAAATCACAAATAATATTTGGGAAATGAGGAGACTGGATGGAGGATTGGAAAAATCATTTAGAGATATGGCTTCAATGGGAAGAGATCATTTCAAAAATATTTTCAAGGCCCCAGAATGGACCTATATTTCTGAGGTCATTCGGGGGGCTCAAATATTTCATAGATACGTCGAGGAGGAAGAAAATGAGATTCTTATGGCTCCAGTTACAAAAATAGAAGTGGAAAGTGTTTTAAAGACTATGCAAAAAGATAATATCCTTGGGCCAGATGGGTGGATAGTGGAGTTTTATCGACACTTTTTTGAACTAATTGGGGATGAAATGGTGGGGGTGGTAGAGGAATCTAGGATTAGGGGAGTCATTCATGAACCTTTCAAAGCTACTTTCTTCGCCCTAATTCCAAAATAATATGCACTAGTTTTCTTTGAATAATTCATACCTATATCCGTTTGTAATTGCATTTAAAAAATTATTGCAAAGATTGTTTCCATCTGTTTGAAGCCAAGTTTGGCTTCTTGGATGACATAAAAATTCACGAAGCTATTGGGGTGGCTCAAAAAACGATGCACAACATTAAAAAATCTAAAAGAAAAGGTCTGATTGTAAAAATAGACCTCTCAAAAGCATATGACAGGATGAGTTGGCTATATCTACACCCTTTGTTGACACATCTGGGCTTCTGCAATTATTTTATTAATTGTATTATGTGATGCATAAAAAATTTATCTTTTATTGTTCTCATAAATGGGGTTGCTTCCCCTTTTTTCCACAACCAAAGAGGGCTCAGACAAGGAGGCCCTCTATCCCCTCTCCTATTCTTACTAGTAGCATAAGGGCTAAGCCAGATACTACACTTGGCAAAGAGGAATTGTGATTTAAAAGGTATTGAAGTAGCTACTAATATTTTCATATCCCATTTTCTATTTCTTGATGAAATTCTTCTTTTCAGCAATGGGTCTAGGGAAGAGGTCAACCAGATGAAATACGCTTTGGATCTGTTCGTTAAGGCTACATTTATGAGTATAAACACACAAAACTCCTTCATCTCCTATGAAGGCCTCTTATATGTGCATCTTGAAAGAATCGAGGTCTCCCTCCCTTTTAAAGTGCTTCCTATGGGGGATGACCTCAAATACCTAGGCTTCTTCTTAAAACCTGGCTCCTATAAAAATCAAGACTAGAATTGGCTGTTGACAAAAAATAGAGAAACGAATAAACCTATGGAGCTATAAATGGTTTTCTAGGGCTGGTAGACTGGTTCTCATCAAATCTGTTCTTGTAGCCAATATTGTTTACTAGATTGCACTCACATGGGTTCCAAAAGGTATTTTATCAAAAGTGAGGAAATTTTACAGTCGTTTCCTTTGGGCTAGGACAAAGGAGGAGCATGTGACTCCCTTGGTAGCTTGGGATAAAATTTCTACTCCAAAGGAATGGGGTGGGTGTGGGATAAAGGAGCTTCAATATTTTTCCTTGTCATTAGCAGCTAAATTGGGTTGAAGGATCATATCTGAGGATAACCTATGGATTGCGGTGGTTAAACATAAATATATTGATCACACTCCTTTGGAGAAATGTATTCGCAATCCTAGAAAAGAAACAACAAATGTATGAGTGATATGGAAATATATCATTCTTTATTGTAAACTGGTGGAAGATGGTCTGACGTGGCAAGTTGGAAATGGGGATAAGGTTGTCTTGGGAAGAGATCCGTAAGTGGGTTACAATCAAACTTTTTCTCTCTCTCGAGGGATATTCCATTAACTACATACAAAAGGGCTTTATTACTTGTCTCATACTATAAAAATAGAGGAGGGTGACATAAAACTGGAGCCTCAATGGGGTATTGAGTGGAGGAATTATACGAAGGAGCTGAGACACACAAATGTAAGGATTTATGACAGGTCGAATTCCCTTCATTGGGTACATGCTCCGTATGGTAAATATGCTCCAAAATTTGGCTATAATTTCTTGATGAGCCGTAGGGTTAGGGGACAACAAGTGTGGTGGCATAAATTGATCTGAATGGAGTGTATTAGTTTTTTTGTGCTAATTATCCAAAAAGTAATTAAAATGTGTGAATAAGGTTCTCTAAAGTTTGCAGGTGAGACAAATGGTTTTAACTTAGTTAAAAAAAATTATGTATGATTTTAAAGCATGTAAACTGCTTATAAAGCACTGTAAAACAGTAAATAACATAGAATTAAACATCACATATAATAGTACACAGCAAATTTGATGAAGCAGTTCACCCCTCCTGGGCTACATCTGCTGGTCCAACTCCCAATGGCATGTCCCTCATATATTATTGCTCAAAAATGGTAATTACATGTGAAATAAAGCCTCAAATGGTTGTGCTCTCTGTAAAAACAGCTTCAAAATGCTTGAATTAGTCAGGAATGACTATTAATTTGCAGAAAATAGTGAAAGGGTGCTCAATACACTGAAAACACCCTAGTGGCCCTAGTGGCTCCTTCACCTTTCCTGAAGCTAAACCTACACAAGATGACCTCTGATCACTCTAAAACATATTCCAATGTGTTCAAAATGTCGGTAATACCCAAAATTGACTACCCATGCATCAAAATTGGTCGAAAATCCAAGAATTTATGGCCAAAACAAGAATTTGCCCAATGTCCCTTAGAAAACTCCACTAAATGTGGAGCAACTCCAATTAAAGGCGTCAGTTTAGGAAACCCGCCGAAAATGGTGAAACGTGCCAATATTTTCGGAACCATTAACGGTTAGAAATAAATGTTTAAGTGGCGGGATCACATGGGACCCTCGCCAGAACTGCCAAATTAACCATGAGTTTATCCATCTGCCTCCCCAAACTGTAACATTAACTATGATGTGTTGTGCTGGCCACATGGCCGAAACCGCCAGTATTAACCATGACCACTCCCGTGGGGTTGAAGGCCTTAAGGCCTGGTTCTATGCACTGGTTATATGGTGTCTGGGCTAGCCCTTATAGTTTTCATGCCATTGCAACATTCAAACACAAATACGTTTTGTTCCCCATACAGCGTTAAGAACTGCACGTAAGTGGGTTGGTGGGGCGCCTTCGCACGCACTATCGGGTCTCGGGTTCGAATCCTATAGACTCAAACAAAATTTTATATTGCAAATTCCTCCTCGCCCTAGGGCCACATGGCAGCCTCCGGGAAGGCCATGTGGCACCCAATGATTGGCCCAAAACAACTATATGAAAAATAATAAAAAAAATTATAAAATTTTTCATAAAGTCAAATTGAGTCAAAGGTTCATTTTTAGAGTTTACTAGGTGTTTTCAAACCTTAATAACTTCTGCATACGACCTTTGTTTTGCGAGCTGTTCATGGCGCGAGAATCGCAATAACTAGACCTTTCTGGGCGTTCAGGTTGCAACCACTTCTCATCAATTTAATTTTTGAGAAATTTTGAACTATGGACATGATCTCTTGATCATAAATTGTTGTGGAAGTTGAAAATCCCGACAAAATCTGGACTCTTTTCTAGCGTGTGCTCAGAAGAAAATATCCAACTTGGGATAGCTTAATAAAATAGAATAAATAGGGTCCTGGTAGGTGTATCTTGTGCAAGGAATCGAGGAGACCATTAATCATATTTTTCTCTCCTGTTGTTTTTCCAGAAAATTCTAGGAGGCCATCCTCTCCCTTTTAGGCATCGGGACAATTTGGCAGGGTACTACAATTGAATCCGCTTGGCAAAACTGGTGGAATGAGGTTCTAGATATCAAAAAAAAGAACATTCCTCTAATCATCACTTGGGGCCTTTGGCTTGCAATGAACATAGGTATTTTCAAGGATTCAGTTTCATCCCCAATATCGATCGCGACCGAATGTGTGTATCCTTGACTTGCTACCCAAAAATGACATCTCCACGACTATAAGAACTATCACTGCTGAACATATTAACCAGGATATCCCTTGGGCATACTTCGATGAGGAATCAATGCTAAAATCCGATGTGGCTGTGGATTGGTGATTCACATAAAAAAAAAACATATTCTTAATAGCTTTTGTGGGTATAGGCCCTAGTACAAATAAATTTTCTAAATTACTCTCTTTAAAACTGCTCCTTTGTTGGCTCATAGATTTGGGAATTGTCAAGGTTCAAATTTTTGGAGATTCGAAGAATGTTATAAATTGATTCAACAATACTAAGAGATTTATGAATCATGTTTTAATCCTTATCATTGAATAAATTCTACTTTTAAATATATCTTTGATTTTATATATGTGTGCCATATCTATAGGGAAAGAAATACAACATCGAACCTTATTTCTAAGGAGGGCCTTCAACAGGATTTGGATTGCTGGCGTATAATGGATTTTGAAGATGTTAGAGTCCGTGTGTCAGACACAAGACCCTACATCATATAAATTGCAGATGATTCACAGATCTGAGGGTTTTTACTTTTAATATTTTTCGTTTGGATTATGGTACTTGCACTGTAGAGATATTCTCTGGTATCCATATTTTTTTTTTTCGTATATGTTTTATGTTGGTGGCCTCCTCCATGGGGTGTACATGGTTCTATGTTTTTGAACTATATATTTCAACTGGGTTTTATTACAATTGATTGATCAAGACTCTGGTACTTGGCGGGTTGTTTTCTCCTTTAACAGAGAGGCCTGGTATATTTTTTTGGGTTTATGTCTTAATGGTTACTGTGACAGTGGCTTCCTCGGGAACTGGTTGTATTTTCACTAGATTGTGGGTTTTACTGGGGAGTTTATTCCTACTGAATGCTTAACTACATGTGCTCTATAAATTTTTATTTCCTTAATAAAAAGTTCGCTTTTTCCTTGGGAAAAAATTCAAAGTACCAATATGAAGCTCTAAAATTTTATTTTCATTCTCAATTGAAGGGGAGGTATACTTCTTTATATATTGTATTTCCCTAAATATCCCCTGCTTCATGTGGGATTTCCTGGACCTTGCGTCTTGGGGAGGTTTTCTCACGGTATTGAAGCCATTCCCGAGAAACTTTTACAGTCAAATTGCATGCTTTGGAACCTTTTTGTCCTCATTTTTGGGCTTGAGGTAGTCTAGGCTATCAGAGACACTGCAGTGGTTCATGAAACCTAGGCATGCCTAATCATGAATGTTGTATACATAATACCCTCATAAGGGAAAGGGTTCCTCTCTGGAAGGATAATTCACATACATCAATCGTACATCCTCAACATGCACTCTAGAATCTTGTTGACCCTCTATGTCTTTCCATCTATCTGCATATGATAAGTTTTCCTAAAGGCTAATTTTGTCCCCAAAGCTACAAACAACTCCTTCCAAAACGTGGAAGTGAACATGGCATCTCTCTCTGACACAATATTCCTAGGAATACCAAGGAATCTCCCTATCTCCCTAATGAAAACCTGAGCTACCTCACTAGATGAATTCATATACTTCATTAGAATGAAGTGTGCTACCTTTGTCAAATTCTCAATAACATCATAGGCATGTTCTATTCCTTCGGTGTATCTTTGCACTTTTAGGGGCAATTTTTAGTTTTAACGAAATGTTTATTGTGAGGAGATGGTACTTTATGGATGTTATATGGTAGGTGAGTAGGGTAGGTTTTAGTTTAATAATTTTATTTTAGTTATTAATTAAATAATTTACATTATTTAAATTTTAATTAATATTTATTTTGTATTTAATTTGTATTTGTTTAATATATAATTTATGTATTAATTAATTACATTTTAGTTATTATGTATTTTCATTAATTCTATTTTTAATTAAAAAAAAATTAATATTTAATTTATTTTCTTTAATTATTATGATTAATTTTTAATTTCTTGCCATAATAATTTTGTTCTTGCTCGATTGAAACTTCTTCTCCCTACCTTGATTTTGATTTTCCCCATGCTTGCTTGATTTTGGAACATGCTAGCTTGAAAAGAAAATTTTTCATGTTAGTTTGATCTTGGTTTTGGCATTAGTAGTACACTAACACAAAATTAAAATGACACAGTATTGAATCAAAAAAATTATCAACATGTGATAAATTAGCTATATTTAATATGTTTATAACATAGAGTGCTATGATTAATATGTTTATAACATTTACTCTACTTTAAAAATATAGAATTGTAATTTTGAATTAATTTCTCTTGAACATGTTTTATTTTTGCTTTAATTTTTAAAATAAATATATTTTTTTGTTTTTTTCTTATAAAATTAGAAGAAAACTATTTATACATTATCTTTGCGGGAATTTAAATTAGGTAAAGGATAGTCTAGTACTTATCTATCATACTCTATTCAAAATTAAGGAGGATCACCAAGCATTACTAAATTTAAAAGACTTTGGTTGAAAAAATTATGTTATTATTATTTTTTATATAGTACAATTTTATTTTTTTTATTAAAGAAATTAAAAAACAAAAAGTTAATACTTTTAAAATAATTAAATTTTAAAATTTTCCAAAAAAATGATTTTTTTTGGAAAATAGTTTTCATTTTCAAATCATTTATAATACTATAGATATCTCTTAACATATTAAAAAGTCAAAAAAAAATTGTTTCCAAAACTTCTTAAACATTTAATTTTCATATTATTGATTAAGTATTCCATAAATAGAAAAAATAATATTTAAAAATGTTTAAATATTTTTCGATTTAAAAGATTTTTAAATCTATTTTATAATTTAAAAAAAATAACCATTTTTAAAAATACCATTAAACAATCCAACCTCATAGAAGATCAAAACATTACGAGATCTAACCTTTTTATCAAAAATCTATAATTAAAATAACAATATAATTAACTACAAAAGTGATATTTATTCACAAAATTCTCGATATATTATTACAATGTCATAATATCATGATAGAAAACGATAATGAGAAATAAAATGATAGAATGGTAATGAGAAAATAACACAATATTTATTTTTCTATTTTTTGGTTGGCCTAAAATTATTTATGAAAATGGTTATAGATTTTGGGTTTAAGCTTAATATATTTTTTACCAACCATTATGTATGGCTGATTAATTTGAAAGACCAAAATAGGTAACCAAGTCCATGTCCACATGACTAGTAATGCTGAAAGACTTTGCTTCTACTTTTAAAGTCGTATGCAAAAATGATTAAAAATAAATCAGAGATGCTTATTTGATATTCAAGTTAATTTGTTTAATTAGTTAGAGCCCAAAACCATTGTCAAGTGTGGTGGCATTTCTCCAGCAGAGCTGCAAGCTCCAAATTGGACACCGGGAGAGGGAAAAACTTCAAAAAAATCTTGTAAGTGCAGACATGTAATCGCTGGTAACCAAAGTATACATGAGTATACATAGGGGTTTGATCCATTCAAGAATGTCCCTGCATTTGATCCCTGATTCAATTGTTTTGATGCGAGAAATGTGCATTAAAGGATAAACTATGATTTCCAGGTTCCCCTCCAACAACTGCCCCTATTCCTGATATTTATCCATAATGTATTGGGCTTTTTTGATGGCCAACAAATCCAATGCGCAGACATTTTGCATGATGTCAGTCACCAAATTTCTCAAGAATTTATATTCTTGTACAAATATTCTGCTAACTCCCATTTCATCGGAACAATACCCATCGTCTTCTTCTATACTTGCAATGACATTTCCTACGACTACAGACTCCAAAGTCATCGCTCCCGAATAAAACAATGGCTGAAGGTTCTGGAGTGGATTCCTTCTTCCCGCTATTAGTTCAGAGGCACGATGACAAAAGCATTCTGTGTGAGAAGATGTATGAAGATTCATCTGTCGCCATGGATTCACAACTCAATCTTGTTCTTGTCCAAGAATCCTCTTGTCCCGCATAACTCGCTCTATTTTTGGCCACGACCTCCCTTCCCATTCATTAGGATTAAAAACCTGCTCAGTGAAGCCTGGGAGTTTGCAAGTAGCATAAATGTTGGTGAAGCTCATATCACTTCTCCTAGATCCGATGACATCCATGGCGAATTAGTTCACCACAATGGCCTTCGATAGTTGAGCACATGAACAAAGCAGCTGCAAAAAATATGGGTTGAGAGGTCATATAGATTCAAATTTATAATTTCTAAAGGGCTTTCCAAATTTCTAGTGTTGAGATTGGAGGATTGGCCTGCTGGAGCCAAAACTGTCAAAAGTGTTGAGATTGGAGGATTAGCTTGCTGGAGCCGAAAGGTTTTCCTACTGAAACTGAGCAATTCCTCACCTAGTTAGACTCTTCCTTTTTGTAATCGTCCCTTTATTTATTGTTTTTAAGTTGTTTTCTGAATTCCACTATGCAGATGACGCCCCAAAAGACGCTACCATGAACTCTGCCTCGAGATTATCATTATCTAGGTTGTTCAGTAGCCGCCGGATACTCACCTCGATTTGATCTATTGGAAATCCAAGCAAGCAATGACGGGCCCGGTGAACGTATTAAATAGGGTCTTTCCTTAGCCTTTAATCAAGATATACATAGGCCTTGACCGATACACGGCTACCCTCTTGGGTGATCTCAATATGATACACATACTACGTACAAGAGAGCTTTGAAATGTGTCTCCCAGTGTTTGGATATATATATCAGTGGATGGTGTTAAATATGTTATATGTAAATAGTGAAATAGAATCAGATTTATCGTGGAGGGGAAATTAAAGCCACTGATATTTGGATCCCATCTTATTTGCATGACTCCACAGAGATTGCAGGCGTGGATAGTGTTTGGGTCACATCGTTTTTACATAATTCCACAGAGACTTTAAGGGTGCCTTTTCACCTGGTGTCAAGGAAAAATGAGTCACTGTGTGCTTCTCACATTGCAATATCAGTCTTACTTTTCTAGCACGTGCTTTGTAACAATGGACAACAAATTATCTCCTTCTCCTTCCAATGTGAAGGAACGCTGGTAAGTAGTCAAACCTTTATACCGATGGACTTCAAAATAAGTACGAGGCAGAATGGAACTTTGATGCGATCTATAGCCAGGTATAATCAAACATATACAGAAAGATTTTTTTGTAGGGACTGATCAAGTCAAGGTGTGAAGGTTTGGGGTTATTTTAAAACTTAACTATCACCTATGGACCACGGCAATGAAATTTTATATGATTTCAAGGTTTTGATAAATTAACTGTCAATTCAAATGTTTTAGGTAAAGAAATATATTGTAAAAAAATATTAATAAATGTTGTACTAAAACAAACGAGAGTAATTACACAATATAAAAATATTAAATATACAAGATATTTAATTAATTTTGTAAATTTATAACTGTAATGTATTTTTTTAAGATCTCCGCATTTGAAGTCTATGCCGATGTGTCAGCCTTTAACCTTAAAGCTGCCACTAGGATCTCTATTAAGGAGTCTATCAGTTCCATTCAAGAAAACTCAGATTGTGTACAGTCCATACCCCTTCTTGATCCGAAACAGCTTCAGGTAGAAGCTAGAAAGCTAGATACAAAATATTTGCATCTAGGTTGTATTAGAGTTGGAATCAATTCTCTCACTCAGAAAGGGTTAGATACTTATGTGTTAGCCACTGTGAGAGATCTCACGCATAATAAATATACTAATTCAATTATTGGAGGGATTGTAGCCCCATTGTCCAATGGTCTTGTCTGGTTTAACTGCTATCCAAAATTCCCGATCTATGTGTTTAATGAAACAATAGCAAATATATTACAGCTTCAAATACAGACCTCAAGGTTTGATATGCAGAAGAAAAGAAATAATATAGCCATACAGAGCAGGGGTTGTTTCAGGCATACAAACACCCTTTACTTGGTTGTCCTCCATGCACCCAGCAAAGATTCAAAAACCAGTGTTGTTGTTCTTACTGATTCTAAGAATCAAAAGGTTGGACATCAAGCTATCAAGTGGGAAGATCTGAACTTCCTAGAGCATTGGGTCATTCCTAACCCCAAGCCAATCTCTACCAGATGTATCACTTCTGCCAATATCCGTGAAGATCAATCCTCAGCCACTATGTCCTTCCCAAGAAGATCTACCATTGACAGACGAAGGATTGAAGAAGCTTGCAAGAAGTTCCCTTTGTACAGAAATCAAGATTTTGTAGATACAACTTGTTCTGGTATTGTTTCTAGTTCCTGTAAACATATTTCTTTGTTTGAGTGATCCAGGTGGATATTGGTGGTCACCCGCCTATTCCACTTGGAGCCCCACCATTGTCTCTTTCAGTTTTTCAGTTTCAGCACAGTTTACTATTTTTTAGCAGTTTTTCGGGTCCTGAACTTCCGGAGCTGTTTTGAGGCCCTAAACGACGTTTTTTGGGAAAATAGAGAGCAACATGGGTCCATGGACCAATATTGCTCATTCCAAATTTGTAGTCCTCGGATAGATCTTTCTAACGAGGTATGGTACGCATCAAACGGAGATCGTATGCCAAAGTTACGCCCCTGGGAAGTTGAAACACCAATTTACCCAAATGGGGCCCATAGTTTTGGCGCTTCATCTCCTAGGGTTAGGTTTTGGATGTTTAGGATTTCCATTGTTTCTAAATAATAAATAGGCCCTTGAGCCTCATTGTTAACACAGTTCAGAGCTCCGTAGCCACCACATCTCTTCTCTCGTAGATAGCTACCAACGCCCTAGCTAGTTTTATTTCCATTCTCGTTCGTAAGCAAATTTCACTTCTTTGATATTAATGAAATGAAGTGTTATTTCCACTACATTTATGGTTATATGTCACCTATGTTGTGTTTCGCACAACTGGATCGTTGGTATTAGAGCAGTCTCTGCTTTTTTCTCGATCCTCTTTTCATGCCTCTAACGAGGTCGGGGTATAAGGAGCCAGGGGCTCGATCCGTGGAACCTGCCAGATCAGCCTCGCAAACCTCGACGGACGCCCATGGGGGACAAAAAGAAAGATGAGGGAGCAGGAGATCCTATCAAAATATTGCTCGAGGAGGCCCTCGAAAAACAAAGGAATGCGATGATGGACAACTTTTCTCAGATCCTTCAACGGCTACCCACCGGCGGCGCATCTACATCCAGCAGCCACTCTGGAGGCGCGACTCATTTTAAGGTACAAGTAAATTTTGATATTCCCATATTTGAGGGTCAAATAGACGCAGATGCCGTAGATAGATGGTTGAATCTGTTAGAAGGATATTTCTCGTATCATGACTTTTCAGACCGAGAGAAGATTATTTTTGCACTCCTCAAAGCTACCCCCCATGTTAAGGACTGGTGGGAAACCTACTGTGAGAACAAGGACTAGACAGAACCTTCTCTGTTCTCAGCCGTACCAAATTGGAATTCTTTCCGAGACGTCGTCAAGGAACAATACTATCCCGTGGGGAGCTATGAGGACAAGTACATACAATGTACCATGCTGCGACAACAAAGGGATCAAGATGTGCATGAGCTGACGAATCTGTTCCATACCCTGCGCACAAAATTGGGTATCAAAGATTTAGAGAAACATCTGGTGCTAAAGTATCGCAGCTATCTGCACAAATACATTTAGGAGGAAATGGAGTTCCTTCACATCTCCTCGCTTGGTACGACATACCGGTATGCTGCCAAGATTGAGCAGAAATTCAAGCAGAAGAAGCGAGACCTTGGATCTGCGAATCAAAAGCAAGGGAAAGGTGCTTCCAAACCGTAGAACAAAGGACAAAGCCAAGGCATGGCGACTAAGGACAACTCATCGAAGCCACAAGAAAAGAACAACACCACAAAGCCAAAGAAGGAGACGGGAAAGTGGTGTGAGTTCCATAAGAGCTCCACTCACAACACAAGTGAGTGTCGGGCCAAGCAGTCTCTAGTGGTCGAGATGAGGGCTTCTGAGTCAGATGCATGCTCACCTGACCGAACTCGAAAAGGGGAATGAAAAAGGGAACAGACATTGATGCGGAGCACAACGCCCACCGTTGCCACTACAAAGATCCGTATGAGAACCGAAGATCCGTGAGGAGGAGGAACGCCTTCCACTCCCGCATGGGTAAAGGGCTCCCCCTGCATGTCATTGTCCTACAATGGGAGCCAAAAGAACCTCATTACCAGACACCGTGGAAGCGGTTGGGCTTTCTCACCACAGCTCACCCACATCCATACACCACGTGGCTTCACCAAGGACCTAGATCTCCGCGCTGACGGATATCCGCCCGCCTCTATAGCATCAAGCCCTTCACAGATGAGGTATTATGTGACGTTGCTCCTATTGATGTTTCTGATGTATTATTAGGACAACCATACTTGTGGAAGCGTTATGCTGTGTATTAGTCTCAGCCTCGTGCTGTTATTGTTACTTTGGGAAATAAGTTGTACAGGATACTAGAGGTACCACCTCCTGCCACTATCTCTTTGGTTACTGAAAAACAATGCAGTAAGCTCATTTCCCAAACCAGGAAATTTGTTTTCCTGATGATCCACCCCCAAGGCAAGAAGAAGACCGTGGCCATGACCTCTAGATAGAGCTCCTCTGCATGACAACAACAAATGGATAAGGTTGTGGAGGAGTACAGGGACATCTTCACCTCACCCACAGGGGTTCCTCTGCACTGTCAGGTCAAGCACCCGATTGATCTGATCCCAGGTGCGCCGCTACCCAATGGACCGATCTATCGGCGCTCTGTTCTGGAGAATGATGAAATCAAGAGGCAGATTCAGGAGTTGTTGCAAAAAGGTCACATCAAACCAAGTTCATCGCCCTGTGGGAGCCTGATCGTGTTGGTACAGAAGAAGGATGGGACGTGGAGACTCTGTATTGACTATCGGGCGCTGAACAAGATCACTGTCTGGAATAGGTACCCAATCCCACGGATTGATGACCTTATGGACCAACTCAAAGGTGCAAAATATTTCAGCAAGATCGACCTGAAGTCTGGGTATCACCAGGTACCAATTGAACCCTCCGATGTGTGGAAGACTGCCTTCAAAGCCAAGGAAGGCCTTTTCGAATGGCTGATCATGCCTTTCGGGTTGACAAATGCTCCCGCCACCTTCATGAGGATGATGGATGACATCTTGCGACCATTCACCAACTCATTTGTAGTGGTGTACTTGGATGATATTCTGATCTTCAGTCAGACTTGGGAAGAGCACCTTCACCACATCCAACAAGTCCTCCAAACACTGCGGCAACACAAGTTGTGTGCCAATTTGGAGAAGTGCACTTTTGGCATGACCCAGGTTCAATATCTGGGATACATTATTGATGAAAGGGGGGTGCATGTGGATCCAGCCAAGATCCAAGTCATTCGGGATTAGCCAGCCCCGACTACTATAACAGAGCTTCGCAGCTTTCTGGGTCTTGCTAATTTCTACCGTAGATTCGTGTTGGGATTCTCTCATATCACTTGGCCCTTGAGTCAAGTCACCAAAGGAGGAGCGAGAGAAAAATTCTTTTGGTCGGAACCTCAACAGAAGGCATTCAAAGAATTGAAAAATCGCCTCTGTTCTTCCCCAGTGCTCACCTTACCAGACTTGCAGCAGCCATTTGAGATCGAGACAGATGCCTCTGACTATGCTATTGGGGCAGTTCTTACTCAACAGGGACATCCAGTGGCATATCACAGTGAGACATTGTCTGAGACAGTTCGCAAGTATCCCACCTATGACAAAGAAATGTATTCCATTGTGCAAGCCTGTCGACAGTGGAAGCATTACATTTTGGGGAAGGAAACAATCATCCACACAGACCACCGGCCCCTGCATTTCATACAGACACAAGGGAAGTTGCAGAATGATCGCCATCAGAAGTGGTCCACATATCTGCAACAGTTTCATTTGAACATCAAGTACAAGAAGGGTAGCACCAATCATGTTGCAGACTGCCTCAGCTGACCACCGATCGTGGCGCTCACCATTGTGCTCAACTCTTGTGGGCATGAGACTTCTGATTTGCCGCTTCTCTATAAGAGTGACCCAGAATTCGGCCAAACTCACAAGGCACTCTTGGGGGGTACGCAAGTTCCAAATTTTCACCTCCAAGATGCACTTTTATGTCACATGGGACACCTTTGTGTTCCTTCAAGCGAGCGTGCCAAGATGATGTGGGAAGCACACTATAGTCGAGTTGCTGGGCATTTCGGGGTCCAGAAAATAGTAGCAATCCTACAGAAGTATTTCTATTGGCTGAACCTTTGAAAGGATGTCGAGAAGCACATCAGATCCTGCACTGCTTGTGCCATTGCCAAACCGACCATCAAGAAGCAAGGCCTATATACTCCTCTACCTACCCCTAGTCGACCTTGGGAATCCATCTCCATGGATTACATGTCGGGCCTGCCTTCTACTAAGCAGGGAAATGACTGTTTTTTTGTGGTCGTCGACAGATTCTCGAAGATGGCCATTATGGCGGCCTGCAAGAAGAATATCACAGCAGAAGCCACTGCTAAACTCTTCTTTGAACGAGTGTGGGTGCACTTTGGGATCCCACAGTCTATCATATCAGATCAGGATAGCAGGTTCCTCAGCACATTTTGGTCCAGCCTCTGGTCGATTTTGGATACCAAGCTCACCAAGTCCACAGCTTTCCATCCCCAAACAGATGGCCAGACAGAGGTTGTCAACAGAATGATTGTACACATTATGCGCATGTACAATTCAAAGCATCCACGCACATGGGACGAGAGCCTCCCCTATGTACAACATAGTTATAACCGGGCTCTCCACAGTTCAATTGGCCATAGCCCCTTTCAGGTGGGCTTGGGATTCCAGCCACTATGTCCCATTAACGTAGCCATGCCATTTGCAGCTGCTCAGGCCAATTCAGCTCATGTCCAGTCTGAAGTTGACAAAGCCAGTAGCTTCATCGAGCGCATTCAACACATCCGCCAACAGGTTCATGATATATTGGACAGAGCCAATGCCAAGTACAAGCAGCGCCATGATCAACACCGGGTGCCACACAACTTCCAGGTGGGTGACAAAGTATGGCTACATTTGCAGAAGGAGCGCCTCACTGGACCCCACCGCAAGCTTCGCCCGCTCCGACACGGGCCGTACACCATCACCAAGGCTGTAGGGAACAATGCATTCGAGCTCAGTATTCCACCATTCCTTGGTCTGCACCCAGTCTTCAATGTGGATCGCCTTTGTCCTTACTTCCCACCTCTACTGGACACCTCGGACATTGCAGAACAACTCACACCAACAGAGTTAAACCCAGACTGCATGGAACAGGCCACCACAGATTGTATCATGGACATGCAAACCAAGAACACTCGTCAACAGCAGATCCAACTGTATCGGGTTGTCAAAGCTGGCCAACTCCTGCACCAAGGAAAGTGGTTCACCAGGGACCAAGTTCAGCAGAAACTTCCTCATCTCATGGAGGAACTTAACGCAATGGGGACCATTGCTTCCTAAGGGGGGAGGAATGATCCAGGTGGATATTGTTGGTCACCCGCCTATTCCACTTGGGGCCCAACCATTGTCTCTTTCAGTTTTTCAGTTTCGGCATAGTTTACTATTTTTTAGCAGTTTTTCGGGTCCTGAACTTCCGAAGCCGTTTTGAGGCCCTAAACGACGTTTTTTGGGAAAACGTAGAGCAACATGGGTCCATGGACTAATGTTGCTCATTCCAAATTTGTAGTCCTCGGATAGATCTTTCTAACGAGGTATGGTACGCGTCAAACGGAAATCGTATGCCAAAGTTACGCCCCTGGGAAGTTGAAACACCAATTTACCCAAACGGGGCCCATAGTTTTGGCGCTTCATCTCCTAGGGTTAGGGTTTTGGCTGTTTAGGATTTCTCATTGTTTCTAAATGATAAATAGGCCCTCGAGCCTCATTGTAACTCAGTTCAGAGGCCTGTAGCCGCCACATCTCTTCTCAGAGATAGCTACCAGCGCCCTAGCTAGTTTTATTTCCATTCTGTCTGTAAGCAAATTTTAGTTCTTTGATATTAATGAAATGAAGTGTTATTTCCGCTGCATTTATGGTTATATGTCTATTATGTTGTGTTCCTGCATAAATCCAGATCATTAAGTTTTCACAGCTAGTCAATTTCAATACCATTGAAGTATCATGCCCAAAATGTAAAAGCCTGGTCAATCTCAGTAGTCTTGCATATCTGGTTATTCATGAAAATCATAATCCTAGGACAAGAGAAGCCCCAGCTTCCACTTCAGTTAATCCTTGTCCAAATCCGAAATGTTCTCACATCCCATTCCCTCATGAGTCAGATCATGTCCTAATGATGCATGAATTACCATCCCTTGAGAATGAAGACCCCAGATTGACAGAGATGTTCAGTAGATTGAGACCACCAAACATGCCAAGATATGGTCTAGGTTATCTTGAGCAGATGAATCCTCTGATCCCTGAATCAAGATTCAAGGATCTTCCATCTGACTGTAAAAAGCCTTCAGTCATGGAGATGCATAAATTCTTCACAGACATGGATGGGTGAAAAAATCACAAAGTTGAAACCCAACGGATGAAACAGATGTTAAATTGGGATACCTATACTCATCCCGAGGCCGAGTCTTTTGGTCTCACTCACTCATGTGAAGATAAAATCAGATTGTCAGAGGAATGGAAAGATTATATGGAAAGAACCAACACTTCGATATCTTTCTATTCATGGAAGAAAATGAAACAATCTGATAATGTATTGATGACTGATTCTACAGCATCCTCTTCCTCACAGCATTCTTGGTCAGCTCTTGATGGTAGTAGAGTTGAGACAACTACTACTTTTCCTCTTTTCAAAGGTATCATCCTAGGAGAATCACAGAACACAGCAAAAGCCATTCCTTTAGTATTAAAGGATGATAATGCACTTGGTATTGATGGAAGAATACAAAAGGCTAGTGAACAGCTGAACTGGACAAATACAGCTATCACAGGCCTAGAAATAAATGTTGCCAAGACAGTCTTTGTGAAGGAAAAGCTTGACAGAGTTCAAGTCTCAGTTAATGATGTAAATAGTGCCCTCAATAATGTACAGTTTGATTCCTCTCTGATTAAATCTTATTCTAGAGAGTCTTTAAGTAGAATAGAAGAAGTTGAGAATAAAGTAATGGATGAAGCCATTTATACCAGAAGTCTTATCACTAACCTGTCTGATAAGTTTGAAAAGCTTAATCCTTCTAAGACAGATAAGCTTGTCCCTACTTCCTATCTGCATAGGAGAAAGAGTGTACAAATCCAGAACCCTGTCAAACCTGTTGACAAGTTTCCTCAATCTCTTTCCAAAAGAAGTTGGACAGTCCTCTCAAAATTGTTCTGAAGAAAAAGTTCCCCAAGGTCCTTCAGGAGAAAAGATCACCATTGCCTCCTTGTTCAAAGAACCTGAGCTAGAGACTCAAGTCCTCCCTGTCTATGAGCCATTAGAAAGTCAGTTTTCTAGATATGCAGCTATGGATCTTAATGGCATGGGTAAACTTCCAGCAACACATTTGTTTTATCCTAATAGCCATAAAGAATGGAATATTGATAGTCTTAGCATGGGGCAGATTAGACAGATGATTGACCAAATGATGGCTGAATATAAATTGATGTGTGTTGGAGGAAAGACTGAGGTTGAAGCATGTAAAACCCTCATCCAATGCTTCACCGGTACATTGGCAAGATGGCGGGAGTTAGAGTCATCTCCAGCTCTGACTAAAAAAATGGAAGAAGAAATCTTGAAAGATGAAAATGGAGATATTATGTTTCATCCTGACGGCACACCCATCAACAATATGATTGGTGTTGTAACATCCATGATTATGGAACATTGGTGTGGAATTGAGACCATTGTCTTAGATAAGAATGAAATTGTTTTGATGAATTTAAAATGCATGAAAATGAGCCAGTATGAAGATTTTGACAGAGATTGGATGTAGCGGATCTATTTGGTAAAAGATCCTAAAAATCTCTTGTGGAAACAAATTTACCTTGCAGCATTGCCTTCCAAGTTAGTTGATATCATTAAACTGCAAGAATCTTTCCAGTTGCCTTTTGAAGTTTATACTTGGGGTGAAATATATGCAGCTATTACAAAAGTTCTGGTAACTTTATGTACTAGTTCAAAAATGAATAAATCAATTGAAAAGATGCATAGATTGCCTAACAGCAAATCCTTCTGTAGCAAATATGGAATCACCATTGATGATCCCCTAGTTAAAAGGAGAAAGTCAAAACGTAAGGCAAAGAAGGCTCAGAAAAGAGAAAAATTCATCAGTAGAAATAATAACAGGAGAATCTCCTCACGAACATCCAAGAAAAAGGGATATTATAAGTATGTCCCTAATACCCATTATTATAAGCCATTAGATATACATCTGAGGTCACAGAAAAAGGAAAGGCTAGATCAGCTTGTACGCTGGTTATGTGGAAAACCAGGACATACAGCAAACATATGTCCTGATGGTGAAGAATCAAAGAAAAATCGTGGCAGAAAATATCAGCCACAAAATAAAGGCAAGACAGTTGTGAAATCTGAGGAAAAATGCAGCAAATGTGGATCTACATTCCACAAAGCAGAAAATTGTCCTCGTCTCTTTATACAATAAGCTGAAGACTATTCTTCATATTCCTGCAGTGACTCCTCTTCCACTTCTTCTCTTGAAGAATTGCAAGCTCACAGTTATTGTTCAAATTCTGATAACTGTAAATGTGGTTGTTCTTCTAGTGATGAATCTGACTCTTCATCTGATGACTCTATTGCAGAAGAATTTTCTAAAAAATTAAAAGTTTTAATGGCACAAACAGAGGAAGATGAGCTTAAGATCTTTGCACAGATTCATGCAATGGAGGAAGGAGACCTCAAAAACAAATTGCTGGAAACCTTCATGTCACAGACATCTTTTGCCAACAGAAGTGTCGGCAAGAATCCTCTCTTCCTTGAAGCTTCTTATGAAAGAAATACCAAGGCCTATCAGTGGGACCAGTGGCAGAGCAAAGTTCGCTCACTCACTTTGGGGGAGGTGAGTAGAGAGATTCATATGCTTAAATCAGAAATTTATATTTTAAAATCCCAAATAGCTAAGCTAGAGAAAGGAAAATAGGAAGAAGTACAACCTGTTTCTTCAGGCCATTGTACAAATTATAGTCTGCACAGTTCTCCTTTTGCAGAATCAAATGTTGAAATCTCATAAGGGAAAAAGGATCCTGTAATAGGATTCCGAGAAATGCGGGTTCTAGCAATAGAATACCAGCAACATCATGTACAGATAAATGTGTGTATCAAAGGTGAGATGTTTTCCCTTACTGCACTCTTAGATTATGGTGCAGATGTAAATATCTTTAATAAGAAATTCATCCCCTCAAAGTATTGGATATCAGCCTCCAGAAAAATCATAGGGTTAGGGGAGAAAACCCTATAGTATGAAGTTCCTAAGGCTGTTGTTTGTTTTGATACCCACTGCATAAAACTGAAATTTGCAATCGGTGACATTCCTGTTGATTCCATATTAGGAAATGTTTTCTTAGCAGCAGTAGAACCCCATGGCTCTATTAGACTGAAAAATAACAGAGTGGGTTATTTCATAACTGTGCCTACTTCAAATGGGAAAGCCAAGAGAATAGACATGCCTTATGTCTCAAATCTCAGAGTCTCCACCATGGTACAGACTATACAGGAACTGAAAAAGGCTGAAAATAAACTTTCAGAGCTCAAGGACCTAAAATCCACCATCCATTTAGAAGAGCAACTGAAATCTCCTGAAATTCAGAAAAAGATTTCTGAATTAAAAACAGTTATAGAAAATGAATGTTGTTCAGAAGAACCTAATGCCTTCTCGCATAGGAAACAACATAGTGTATAACTGCCCTACAAGACTGAATATACTGGCAGACCCGGTAAATCCAGAGCTATTCCAATGAATAAAGAATACAAAGAGCTCTTTGAAAAAGAAATAAATCAGCTACTGAATAGAAAGGTGATCTGAGAATCTAGTAGTCCATAGAACTGCTATGGATTTTATGTCAACAAGAGATCAGAACAGATCCGAAGTATTCCAAGGCTGGTTATAAATTATAAGCCTCTGAATTCTGTCATTGCCGGTGATACCTATCCAATTCGTCATAAAGGTGATCTATTAGGAAGGATCTCCGACGCTAAATTTTCTAAGTTTGTTCTCAAATCCGGTTTCTGGCAGGTTGCCGTTGCTGAGAAAGACAAATTTAAAACTGCTTTTAGCATCCCTGCTGGACATTATGAATGGAATTTCATGCCATTCGGCCTCAAGCACGCTCCTTCAAAGTTTCAAAAGGTTATGGATTCTATATTCAAGCCTTATGCTGACTGGTTGCTTGTTTATATTGATGACATTCTCATTTTTTCAAAGAATTTTCAAGACCACTTCAAACATTTAAAGATCTTCATCAAGTTGGCCAAACAAAACGATATGGTGCTCAGTAAGAAGAAGATGGAAATCTTCTAGACCTCTATTAAATTTTTGGGGCACACAATCCAAAATGGGCAAATTGCCTTACAAATTCATGCAATGGAATTTGCAGATAAATTTCCTGACATCATCTTAGACAAAACTCAGCTTCAGAGATTTTTAGGATGTTTGAATTATGTTGGAAATTTTTATAAGGATTGTGTTGTAGACAGATCTCTGTTAAATCAGAGATTGAAGAAGAATCCTTCACCTTGGACCAATGAACATACAGAAGCGGTTAGACAGATTAAGGCCAAGGTAAAAAGCCTACCTATTTTATATGTCGCTGATGAAAGTTTTTTCAAAATTTTCGAAACAGATGCTAGTGACATCGGATGGGGAGGTGTGCTAAAGCAGAAGAAGAATGAAGATGGAAAAGATGAACAGGTAGTACAGTTTGCCTCTGGAACTTGGAGCAAGACAGAAAAGAATTATTCTGTTATTGAAAGGGAGGTAAAAGCTACCTGGAACTGTATTGAAAAATTCTCTGTACATCTTGTCAATAAACCATTCTTACTGAGGACTAATGCTTCAGCACTAGGAAAAGTCCTCACAAAGAACATCAAAAATCCTGGAGAAGCCAAATTTTCCAGATGGCAAGCACTCTTTGCCAACTTTGACTTCAAAGTTGAGCACATCAAAGGAGTAAATAATCATCTCCCAGACTTTTTGAGCCGAGAATACATCCAGCACCAAGAACAAAAGGAAGACCAAGTTATGGTAATTGTGACAGAATGGGACCAAAGTCATCAGAGAGAGATATTAAGGACCATCCCAGATGAGAAAAGTTGGGCAGAATATACATATGAGTGGAAGCCCACTTGGCAGCTTCGAAATACTAAAGTACTTGATGCCAATCTACAAAATCATACAGATCTTCAGCATCTTGTACCAGAAAGAAGAGTGTACCCAAAAGGCAACAGATGGATACACGACATGGTATACTCTCGGAGTATGGTAGCATCTTTTGAAGCTGAAGAGTCATTAGCAAATGACTTTGTTGATATTTCTGTCACATGTACAAGAGGAAGTGATAGACAGAGGATCTATTACAAATACTTGGTCATAAATAGGACAAGAAACCCTGAGTGGACCTAGACACATTTTAATCAATGGCCAGGAAATAATCCTGAATTCTTATTTCCTAATACCATTTATAATTTTTCAGGGTATAAAAAATTATGGTGGGATCTCATGAATAAAGATGGCAGAAATGAGACCCACTATACCAAAGTTAAATTTGGCGCCACCTGGATCATGCAAGGTAATCAGCAACCAGAATGGCTACAAGATTGGTGGAAGGATTTTGGACTAAATGAGACTGTTATGGATCCTGTATTTTATGAGTCCTTCTTCCAAAGTCAATGTGATTGGTGTATTGATAATGGCATTGGTGAATGCTTCCACACACCTTGTCAAAAGGTTAGAGATCTGCATCAAATATCAGTCACAAACCTTAATGCAGCATAACCAATGGTTGATAATGACAAAAATCAAACACCAAATAATTTTAAATAGGCCCATGATTGTAAGGAAAATCTATACTAAATCTTGGGATGATACTACCTATCAAAGGTATAGATTTCCCGGAATAAAAATCATTAATGATCTGGCAGAAAGTGGTTCTCGTGGACTCCACTAATAAAAAAGCATCCACAGTGTACTGTCTCCTAGTCACGGGATTAAAGTGACTGGTTTTCTTGTGAGCTTTCAGGTAAAAATTTTCACTGTGTAAATATTCCTTTCATACAGTTCTCGTGGGCCTTCTGTACCAAAAGGCATCCACTGTGTACTATACACTTTCACCCACATGTTTGAGTCCGGATGAAGGAATCTCTGTGCGGATGTCACTTCGGTGTTACCTGAAAGCAATGATTCCTCCTCCACGTCACAATCCTTGGTAGATCTGAATTGATTGCTTGTCCCCCCTCTCATCCTATATAAGGAGGGTAAGGCTCATTCATTCGGCATTGTTGGTTAGTTGGTTGTTTGAGTATTTGTGTGTGTTTAGAGTCGGAGTCTAAGTTCTTCCTGCTCTACATCTGCGAGTTCAATCTCGATCTGCTTGCATCACGAAGATCAGTTTCCAAGTCTAGAGTCTAATCTGAGAAGCCTGTGCATCAATGCTCAACACTGGTGAGGACCTAAAGTGGCCAGATCATTAGATTGAGTCTCTCTGATAGTTTTGTGTGTTATATTTCTTAGACAACGTCTATTATCAGCCAGGAAGCCTCCAGAACGCTATCTCATTCATTGAGAAGCTAACACTGGTAAGTGCTGAAACAATCGATCTCTGGAAAGGAATTTTGATTCCATCAAATCTATGTAATGAAATTTTTATTGGCTTCATCCATTACTTTATTCTCAACTTCTTCTATTCTACTTAAAGACTATCTAGAATAAGATTTAATCAGAGAGGAATCAAACTGTACATTATTGAGGGCACTATTTACATCATTAACTGAGACTTGAACTTTGTCAAGTTGTTCCTTCACAAAGACTGTCTTGGCAACATTTCTTTCTAGGCCTGTGGTAGCTGTATTTGTCCAGTTCAGATGTTCACTAGCCTTTTGTATTCTTCCATCAATACCAAATGCATTATCATCATTTAATACTAAAGGAATGGCTTTTGTTGTGTTCTGTGCTTCTCCTAGGATGATACCTTTGAAAGGAGGAAAATTAGTAGTTGTCTCAACTCTACTACCATCAAGAGCTGACCAAAAATGATGTGAGGAAGAGGATGCTGTAGAATCAGTCATCAATACATTATCAGATTGTTTCATTTTCTTCCATGAATAGAAAGATATCCAAGTGTTGGTTCTTTCCATATAATCTTTCCATTCCTCTGACAATATGATTTTATATTCACACGAGTGAGTGAGACCAAAAGATTCAGCCTCAGGATGAGTATAGATATCCCAGTTTAACATCTATTTCATCCACTGGGTTTCAACTTTGTGCTTTTGCACCCATCCATGACTGTGAATAATTTATGCATCTCCATGACTGAAGGTTTTTTACAGTCAGATGGCAGATCCTTGAATCTTGATTCAGGGATTAGATGATTCATCTGCTCAAGATAACCTAGACCATATCTTGGCATGTTTGGTGGTCTCATTCTACTGAACATCTCTGTCAATCTGGGGTCTTCGTTCTCAAGGGATGGTAATTCATGCATCATTAGGACATGATCTGACTCATGAGGGAATGGGATGTCAAAACATTTCAGATTTGGACAAGGATTAACTGAAGTGGAAGTTGGGGCTTCTCCTGTCCTAGAATTATGATTTTCATGAATAACCAGATATGCAAGACTACTGAGATTAACCAGGCTTTTACATTCTGGGCATGATACTTCAATGGAATTGAAATTGACTCGCTGTGCAAACTCAAACAAAGAAATATGTTTACAGGAACTAGAAACAATACTATAACAAGTTGTATCTACAAAATCTTGTTTTCTGTACAAAGGGGACTTCTTGCAAGCTTCTTCAATCCTTCGTCTGTCAATGGTAGATCTTCTTGGGAAGGACAAAGTGGCTGAGGATTGATCTTCACGGATATTGGCAGAAGTGATAGATCTGGCAGAGATGGGCTTGGGGTTAGGAATGACCCAATGCTATGGGAAGTTCATATCTTCCCACTTGATAGCTTGATGTTCAACCTTTTGATTCTTAGAATCGGTAAGAACAACAACACTGGTTTTTGAATCTCTGTTGGGTGTATGGAGGACAGCCGGGTAAAGGGTGTTTGTATGCCTGAAACAACCCCTGGTCTGTATGGCTATATTATTTCTTTTCTTCTGCATATCAAACCCTCAGTATGTATTTGAAGCTGTAAGATATTTGCTATTGTTTCATCAAACACATAGATCGGGAAGTTTGGATAGTAGTCAAACCAGACAGGACCATTGGACAGTGGGGCTACAATCCCTCCAATAATTGAATCGGTATATTTATTATGCGTGAGATCTCTCACAGTGGCTAACACATAAGTATCTAACCCTTGGTGAGTGAGAGCACTGATTCCAACTTTAATACAACCGAGATGCAAAATTTTTGTATCTAACTTTCTAGCTTTTGCCTGAAGCTGTTTCGGATCAAGAAGGGATATGCATTGTACACAATCTGAGTTTTCTTGAATGGAACTGATAGACTCCTTAATAGAGATCCTAGTGGCAGTTTTAAGGTTAAAGGCTGACACATCGGCATAGACTTCAGATGCGGAGATCTTTGGGAGTTTCTATCTTGTAGATGGTTCAGTTTCTTCATACAATAACTCAGATGAATTCAAAACTCTACTAGAAGTAGTAGCAAACATATCCCGAAGGGGATCTTGTTCTGCTCTTTCTTTCTCATCTAATTCTCTGAAAGAAATTGACTTTCTGAAAGAGTCCATTATATTTTCTTCAAATAAAGAGAGGATGATTTTGAGCACTGACCTTACTTGAACCAGACTATCTTTTTGGGTTTGATACCAATTTTACGCAGAGGCTTCACAGATCGAAGCTTGCAACAGCAACAACAGGTTGACTGGCCTTGTTGAGTCTCTTCTCTGTCTTAGATCTCTCAAATTTCTTTACACGAACCCATACACGAACCTACTCCCACTGTCTCGCACTAACGGCTTAAACTCGGCCTCCTGCCTTCAACAACCTTGGCATCCCTAGGTGATTCGGCAAACCTCTGGCGAACATGAAAGAGACAGATACTACCTCAACAGAAAATATAAAGCTCAAAGTTTCTAGTACTCAAAGATGCGGAAAACTTTCAAATCCCGCACTCACCAATTAAAGAAATAATAATTTCTATCAAGGTGTCATCCAACCGACAAGGCAGTGGAAGTATTCACATTTTTAGAATTTGATAAATAACGTGTTATTTCTAACTTCTAAAAGAAAACCATCGTATCAAAATTTGTTGTTAATTTCATGTATAAACAAAATCAAGAAACTTCAAACAGTACAGCAATATACTCATCGAACAAAATCAAGAAACCTCAAGTAGTGCGCAATAAACGTATCAAACATATATTGCATAAAATAATATTTGTACTTTACGTTTCACATTTATTAAGAAGTAAGTCATCGTCGACTCCATCACCAATTAAATTAGCACACCTAATAACGAATTGTTGAACGCCTCGCCTCGAGGCTCCCATCTGCCTCTAGAAGTATAGAAAACTTAGGACGCATATTTCTTCACAAATTAAGTTCATATGCTCACGATTTATTTCAGAAATCATGACGCTATTATGTCATGTGATAACAAGTGAATAATTTCATATTCTTAAGAAATTTAATTTATATACTTACATTGTATTTATTGAATATTTAATTTTATAATTAACCATTTGTTATTAATCATGTTAATAAATTTTTTTTATAGTACTTTTATATTCTTCAGGAATTAAATTTGTATACTTAATATGTGCTTCATAAATTATGCTCCAACATTTTATCATATAATATATAATAATTTTATAATTATTAATTTGTTATATATATTATATGCTCTGTACGCATCCCGTCTATCTAAAATATCCTTCCTTTGAAACAACCTGAAGCGGAGCCCCTTCAAATTCCTTGATATTATTGTCAACTTTTAAATAATATAATAATATATCGATAATGGACAGATGAGATGAACATCACATCAGGAACTGCGGCGCCTTTGGCTCTTGATGTCTGCTAGGTTTGCGAGCACATGAGTCCTCATCACTATTTATATATGTGCAGGTCTGTGTGTTATGATGAGTTTGCATGGCCTAGCCAAGAAGTGTCTTGCTCCAACCACTCTCAGGAAGTCGGAGATGGACTGTCCCAGTGTGGTTCTAAGCTTGGCGTACTGTCCGATGGACGCTGAATTGAGTTCTATCAATTGCAGCAAGAAGAATACTTCTCCATCTACCCCTGCCTCTGTTGAAGTTCAAGAGACGACTATGAAAGAGGCAATGGAGGGTGACCCTTGTACTGAACACAATCAAGACAATGAACCGGGCAGCGCTGTGACTGAAGAATTCACCCCTTCTATCACGGGTTTCTCAGAGAACGGACGACAGCGAGAGTTGGAGGAAGGTCTGCTCATGGATTCGGTTTTGGTGAGAATGAAGGGAAAGAATGTTCAAGGGCTGGAGACACTTGGCGGCGGAATCAAGTTCCCGGGTCGGGACGCCATGACCAATTTCAGTCCGGCGCGAGCCGGCAATCTCGAAGGCCGATTCATGAGGGAGCACAGCAAGGAAGAAATCGTCGACATGATTCGAAAGCACAGTTACGATGAAGAATTTGAAGATAATAGCAAGAGGACCATGATGACGGCTGCTCGGCCGGCCAGTACGAATAACGAGGAGCCAGGATCGGAGGGGTTCGGCCAGAGAGAGACGGAAACCAAGTGGCCGGACGACGGAAACGGAAATTCTGGCATGGCAGCTCTTCTTCGAGAGCACCTTTTCGAGAAGGCCGTCACGCCCAGTGACGTGGGCAAACTGAATCGCCTTATTATTCCCAAGCTGCATGCTGAGAAATATTTCCCTTTGGTCAGAGATTCGATCGAGAAGGGGTCGCTCTTGAATTTCGAGGACAACTATGGGAAAATCTGGCGTTTCCGTTACTCGTATTGGAAGAGCAGCCAGAGCTATGTGCTGACCAAAGGGTGGAATCGGTTTGTGAAGGACAAAAATTTGAAGGTCGGCGACATTGTTTCGTTTAACAGGGGATCGTCGGAGCCTCGGCAGCTCTACATCAGCTGGAGACACAGGTCATCGGTTCGGCCCCAACTTGGAGTCGGCCCCCAATCCCGCCAATCCAAAGCGGAATTTTTGCATCGAGGCTCGTTGTCCTCGAATAGTTTCAATTCCGGAATCCAGTCTACCGTCGTCGGTAACGCTCCATGGTTTCCCATCGTCTGGCCCAGTTCTAGTAACTCCGCCGCCATTACGCAGTTCAACTCTAATTATGTGCTTCCCGTGGTCAACAAAGTGGGTAATTTCGATCATCTGTCCTCTCATATCACGGAGACTTCTCTTCACGGAGACTTCTCTTTCTGTTTCTCGGAGCCGCCCGCCAAACAAACGGATCAAGACAGCTTCTGCGATATTAATACCGACGAATTGCCAACGCTTAGTTTGTATTTGAACCTCCACAACTCTCAAAATTCCGGCGAGGGAAGTACAAATATCAAACCGCTGCATACTTTTGTCAACCCTTCTCAGCCCTCCGCGGCACAAGATTTGGAGACGCCGGAGCACAAAGCGACATGGAGTCTCGATCCTGCAACCAAGCAAGGAGTAAGACTTTTTGGAGTGACTTTGGAATCTTAATGATGATGGTCAGTATAGCAGAATTTACGGTGAGATATCTTCCCATCCCTTCGTTGTCCCAACGCTGCTACAGCGCACTGTATGGAATAATAGGCCGTACTTAATAAGCGACACTGCAAAGGGAAAAGTGGGAAAGGTCTCCCACCGATAGGCATAATGTCGAATTTATTGAGCATTTTATCCGGTAAAATTTAGACCGTTAAAGTGTTAGGGTGTTTTTATGCAGTTGTAGTGAAAGTTAAGGTGTTTTTAAGTAATTAGTATTGGTGATAAGAGGTATTGAGACCGCCTATTACATATAATTAATGGTTTTAAAAAGTTTGGCATTTTCCATTGTAATCATCAGTTATTGTAATGTGTCAGAGTTGAGAGCAAAATACTCACTTTGCCTAGGTTAAGGTGTTTGTTTGTTTTGAGTTGTATTTAATTCTTGTTAAATGGGTTTCTTCAATTTTATATAGGGTAAATCATGGGTACATAATTTATGTGTGGGGTTTTATAATTAATTTTTTTCTTATATTATTTTATTATTAATCAACTTTAAGTTTGAATGGGGAATTTTTTTTATTTATTTAAAAAAAAAAATGTTCTTTATCATTTATGAAATTATCAATTGTTTCATGTAATATACAAATTTTCATTTCAAATGTAAATATTACTTTTTGTAATTATTGTTATTTCCAAAACTTATGACACTAAGAGCTTTATTCATGCTACTTCATTACAACCAACTTCTTAATTTTGAGTGTTTTGGATCTAATTCAAAATACTTTCATGTTGAGTACCACTTACATTTATGTCTAGACCTAAAACTTCAGTAGCTCTCATAGTCATTTTCCCATTTACATAGAATTGGCAAATTTCCATCTTCAAATTACTTTTTCCTTTTATTGGTTATTGTTATTTCAATTGCTCACACCAAAGACTCTATTCATGACACTTCATTGCAAGCAACTTCATGATTTTATTTCCATCTATGTTGGTTCTAGATTTTTTTCCTCTACACTAGTCTACTAAATTAACAGTCTCAAGTAATCTAGAGGTTGGTTGTTGAGGCATAGCTATGAAGCCCTTTTTGGCTTGACCAAACATTGGCTATCAGGTTATTTTTGGCTTGACCAACCATTAGAGTACTTTCTTCATGAAGTAGTAGGTTCTTATTTTTGGCCCTTATTTTGACTAAAGAAAAGGAAAATAAATTAAATTGATGCAAAAAGAAAATAATTAAAAAGGATTACATAGATGCAAATAAAATAATTAAAAAGATTGCATAGATCTGAAAACACACATGATTACCTTGTAAAACTGAAATCAAGGAAACAATCTACTCTAGCCTAGCCAAGTGCCTCGTTTACTCATCTTTGGCTCATTATAATGAGGAATTCATAAGCCTTTTAAAGTTTTCAACTACATTAATACTAAGGTCATTAATAAGAGGTGAAACTGGTGAAACCACCATTGTTGATCTAACAATATTGGCTCTTTCACCAAGTCTAATTTACCTAACAATGTCCTTCTACACTTAATTAGAGAAATCATTTTGACCCAATCTCAAAAACATGCATGCTCCTCTCTCCTATCACTTAATTCTACATCAATCCTTACAATAAGGGTATAAATGCTTGAGAGTGGTATGTCCATTTACATATAATTTAAACAAAAAAATTTCATCTTTAAAGTAAATTTTAAAATTTGCTCCTCTCTCTTATCACTTAAGTCTACATCAATCCTTACTAATATGGGTATAAATGCTTGAGGAGAGTGGTATGTCCATTTACATATAACTTAAACAAACAAAAAAATCATCTTTAAAGGAATTTTTAAAATGTATTTTTACTATTCTAACAATTAAGTTGTCTTTCTCTAACCTTACTAGTTGTTGAGTGAAACTTTCATGCAACTTGAACACAACCAAGAAGTTTCTTTGATATTTTCTTCTATATCATAACTAGCAATTGCACCACATGTTGCAAAGGAAACGCCGTAAGGTTGTAGTATAGGAAAGAATAACATATAAGAAAGAAGAGGTAGTAGGAAATTTCTCGGCTTCAACTGATCCTCCAGAATAAGGGGGGGAGAATTATGTGGGTGGAGAATTATGTTTACTGGAAATCAAATCAAAATATCCATATTGGGTAATTGATGTGGAACAACTTCTTTGTTATTAATTACATGTAAGATATGTTTTTCCATAATGGATGATACATTTTGGCCAAAGTACTCAAAACCTCTATATGACGAAATCTGCATGTTTTTTTTTTCCTGCATGAAGAATGCACTTGGTTTTTATGACCAAGTTGGGCAGACTTCACCCTTCCACGAAATAGCAATGTTGAATTCCTCTGATACTACTCCTAAAACTCTAAATATGCTTTATAGATATAATTATTTAATGGAATAAAAACTTATCACTATGACATGTTGTAATTCATAAGAGACTACTAAGAAGCTAAGTATGGTAAATCCACCTTCACCAGTCATTTGAACATAGAGAATAGAGTTATCTTAATCATCAATTTTATGGATAAGAGACATTTGGGCCCCTTTTAACCCTTGAGGATGATTAATTAATCTCAGTTCACATAATTTATATTAATAAATTATCTACAATCATATTTCCATAATTCCTCTTTGAACGACCAATATTCCACTTCTTTGGAACTTTCCACCTCACTCAAAATAACAAACATCATGAAGACCTAAAAGTAAGAAGAAAAAATCAGCTCATAATTAGGGAATCTAGAGACTTTTTTAAGGATCATAATTCAAGACTTTAGTGCCTTTTAAAGATCATTTATTTTCCCATCAAATAAAAATTAATAATCAAATTTTGTAGTGACAAGAATGGGAACAAATTTTAAATGTAATAACTCCCTTCCCTAGTACATTTTTGTTTTCAAATGAAATTATTTTCCCTATCTTTTAAATAATAGATTCCTCCCCAAGTGACCCTTTAGAGATACTTTTTTTTTCAACTGATTGCAATAGGTAATTATCTTTTGTCTAGTATTTTTTGAGTCCTCCTTACAATTGGAATGTTTCTCTTCCCATAACTCTATCTCGGGTTATAATTCTAGCTTTCTCTTGTTTATGAATAAATTGTCTCTATATCACTATTTTCTGTCTCTTTTTTAGCGCTTCCCTGAATCAGTGAGATAATGTAGCTCATCTGGCTTCCAAAATCATTGAGTAACCCATTTTCTGAAGAGTCCTCTTCTATTTTTAATTCTGCTATTTAGCCATCCATAGCCTTGTCAATGTTGTTTCCTTCTAAAGAATCATACATTATTGATAAGGATCCATTTTCCTGCTTTTCTTCTTCCGTATACTTCAGATCTAAATGAATGGAACATGAGATAATTTTTGTGACATTTTCCAAATTCCAATATTTTTCATTGCACTTCTCATGTGTATTAGGGAAAATGGATTCCAAATTCGAATATTTTTCATTGCACTTCTCATGTGTATTAGGGAAAATGGATTCCAAATTCGAATATTTTTCATTGCACTTCTCATGTGTATTAGGGAAAATGGATTCCATACATTCAATGTTATGCCTTTTTAGGGCTTGTTGTGAGGTTGAAAGGAACATGAGATAAGCTTCGTGACATTTGCTTCGTGACATTTTCCAAATTCCAAGATTTCTCATTCCACTTCTCATGTGTATCAGGGAAAATGGATTCCATACATCATTTTCCAAATTCCAAGATTTTTCATTGCACTTCTCATGTGTATTAGGGAAAATAGATTCCAAATTCGAAGATTTTTCATTGCATTTCTCATGTGCATTAGGGAAAATGGATTCCATACATTCAATGTTATGCCTTTTTAGGGCTTGTTGTAAGGTTGAAAGGAACATGAGATAAGCTTCGTGACATTTTCCAAATTCCAATATTTTTCATTGCACTTCTCATGTGTATTAGGGAAAATGGATTTCATACATCATTTTCCAAATTCCAAGATTTTTCATTGCACTTCTCATGTGTATTAGGGAAAATGAATTCCAAATTCGAAGATTTTTCATTGCACTTCTCATGTGTACTAGGGAAAATGAATTCCAAATTCGAAGATTTTTCATTGCACTTCTCATGTGTATAAGCGAAAATGGATTCCATACATTCAATGTTATTCCTTCTTAGGGCTTGTTGTAAGGTTGAAAGGAACATGGTGTTATGCCTTTTTAGGGCTTGTTGTAAGGTTGAAAGAAACATGAGATAAGCTTCGTGATATTTTCCAAATTCCAAGATTTTTTATTGCACTTCTCATGTGTATCAGAGAAAATAGATTCCATACAACTTATCCTTGACTTTGATACAAACAAAATTTTTTTTTTCTAAGCTTGCTAATGCGTTTCATTTTTCACTTTTTTTCTCTCTTTTTTTTTTACTCCATTTTTCATCAACATGTCTAGATACATCACTCGGGGAAGGGAATTGAACTTGTGCTGAGTGCTATAACAGCCATCCTGGTCACCGTTTATACAAACCCCTTTAAAGGTAAATTTACTGTTATTTAGGAAATGAGAATTATGAACATTCATCATTATTTCTCAAGATAAATCATGTCCTCTGAAATAATTTGGAAATTTAAAAAAGATCACATATTTTAAAAAAAATCATTATTAATTTATTTTTTTATATATTAAGAAATAATACTCATGAATTATAAAACAATTGTAACATAACTAATATATAACAAAAAAACCATGTATTTTTGGAATAATAAAATAGTTGTAACAAAAATAATACAAAACAAGAAAAATTATGTATATTTGGATGTATGAAAATTTAGATACATTTTATTAAGTAAAATTTTAAAAAAATAATGGTTATAAACATTTAAAAAAAAATTATTAAATAATTAGTTTAGATCCAGAGTTAAGATTGATTTAGGCCATATTAGTTCCTTGTATAAAGAAACTACATTCCACATGAATACCATGGGCTATATTTATAGTTTATCATTATTTTATTATTTTATTTTTATTTTTTTATTGTATTTTGACCTAGTTAAAATGTTCATTACATTATGTCAAACTTTTTATTTAATTTACTTTTATTTTTAATTCTGTGTAATTTGACATAGTCAACATCTTAACTTAAGAGTCACCAAAACCTAAATTCAATCTAACTTATTAAAAAGAAAAACTAACATTATAAAAAACATATATAAAAATATTAACACTATATATTATTAAAAACAATTACACAAATTATAACAATAACACATATAATTTACCTTAAAAACTACATATAATTAAAAACAATTACACAAATTATAGCAATAACACATATATAATTAACCTTAAAATAACCTCAGCTACCGTAAGCAACAAATCCAAAAAACCCATCAAACAACAACTCTATTATTTTATAATTAAAAACAACTATTCATTAACTTAAATGCCGCCAAATCCATTATTTTATGAGTAAAAAACAACTATTCATTAACCTAAATGCCCCAAAACACCTTGACCTCCCCAGCTATGTCTTTCTCTCAATTTTGACTTATTACAATGAAAAATATTCGAACATTTTAAAAAACTATAATACTTGTAAAACCAGATGCCGTGATAGTAAAAACCACGGGCCATGATATTAAAGACCAAAAACCCCATCAACTATTATTGACCTTTACTCAACATCGACAACTACACTTTCAATTATTTTGGATTTTGAAATCCAAAATAACCCATATGATGTGAAATCGGTGTCATAGCCTCAAATATGATTTGACATGTTAATTGTATATATTTAAACTAGCAATTGCACCGGGAGGTGCAAAGGAACGGTGAAAGGAAACCCCCCAATGATGTAAGGGGGGCAAAAAAGGTAGATGTTGAGTTAATTCTTTTCCAACTCCTCCTAGGAGAACAGAGGGAGAAGAATAAATGGCCTCCAGGGACTGAAATCAAACGAATTCACTATCATGTCGTCTCTAGTAACATAGCAATGGAATGTAGGCTTTCGGGAGGGCGGATACTTGTTATTGCTTGGGGTTATGGTCTAAGAAGTTCGAACATCAAAATATAATGAGAGGATATTGTCTTTTAATACAGTTTACAAGGGGAGGATTTCTATTAATATTCAAGGACTTTATAAAAGAGAGAGATAGCCTCTGTGCATTATTCAAAGGATATTCAATTGTTTTTTATTATTATCGAATAAATTAAATGTTAGAAGTAATTAAATAATAAATAAAGTTTGAATTTATAAATTTATTTTATTTTTAATAATTACATGCTAGGATAAGAAAAGATTTCAAAACCAATAAAAAAAGAAGAAAAATAAAAGTAAAAATTAATTAAATAAATAAATAAATAGAAATAAAATAAAATAAAGATATAATTAAAATAAAAAATAAAATAGATAAAAATAAATAAATAAATAAAATAAAATAGAAATTAAATTCTTAATTACAAAAACAAGAATATAATAAATAAATAAATAGAAATAAAATAAAATAAAGATTAATAAATAAATAAATAAACAAACAAATAAATAAAATGAAATAAAAATAAAATTACATAAATAACAAATGAATAATATTAAAATTAAAAATAAATATTTTTTTTGAAATAAATATAAATATTTAAAATTCAAAACATAAAGTTTGATTATTTGGTTTACTTTTCCCTGGCATTGTGTGATCAAAATGGAAGGCATATCTCACTGGATTTAACAAGCGCACCTCAAATAAAATGCATAATTCATGAATTTTACAAAGACAATGGCTCCATGAACCAATATGGACCACTGAATGTACTCCTTTCAATCCGGAAAAAGTAGGCAAGGTGGGCGTCAGTCCGCGCCCCAGGGAGAGAGTTGGTGCGTGGCTGGTCACGTCACTCTCTCTGCAATCAATGCTGGTGCAAATGGCGCGAGGTGGAAGAACCAGCAACAAATGAAATCAACCGAATGCAATATCATGCCGTCTCTGGTAACATAGCAATGGAATGTAGGCTTTCGGGAGGGCGTATACTTGTTATTGCTAGGGGTTATGGTCTAAGAAGTTCGAGCATCAAAATATAATGAGAGGATATTGCCTTTTAATACAGTTTTGAACCACCATTTTGTTTAGTGGAAACAAATAGTTAGATGTTGTTATTATTAACTAAGGATTAGTTTGGAATTGCTGTGTCATTTTTTTTCTTGGATAAGAATATGTGAACAAAAAATAAAATGTTATTTTTAAAATAAAGATTTACTGTGGAATTGGTTTCATAAGTAAATGATGGTTAAAGTAAAATCAAGATCTGGTGTTAGTTAGAAAAACAGTTTCACAGTTATCCAAAAACTCTGGAATAAGTAAAGCATTCCAAGGGGAGTTTTGGGGGGGATCTGTGGAGAAAGAAACTATGTAGGCTGGAAGCAGGAACTGATTGTTTTTCCAGTACAGATGATACCCTGGGTTGGAATTCTGGACCGGATTGTCCCGTGAGCTCCCCAGAACTGTTGTTTTTCACTGGAGTCGGAGAGTTTGGACCGGACTGTCCTGAGAACCTCCTCCAGGAATCCTTAACTAACAACGACTCAGACTTGAGCTCGGGGGAGAGCTGCAGGACGTAATCGCCCAGCTCGTGGAAGGGAGGCAATAAACTACAGAACTCTGGAATTCAGGTCAGATGTGTAGATCTTTTCCGTATTTGTTATTAACAGGAAAAGATATTCACTGGTTTCCATGGTGGTAGACTAAGGGTTATATTCTAATTTGTATTGAAATAGAAAAAAAGAACACACAGCTGAATGTTGGTTAGAACTGTCTCTTATTTACAGGAATTAGTTTGGTATGCTTAGAAATGTAAATTTTGACAGAACTGTGTTCGTATAGTTAAAAACAGGGAACAAAAAAATAGAAGGTGGTCTGTTCTGTATTGAACTATAAAGGAAACAGTAGGAAGAACCTTTCCAGTTTAAAGAAAACAACTAGGCACTGTAGGAAATGCATTATCTATTAAAATCTACAGAACAAGGGAGACTGTTAACCCATAGTGCCTGCAAAACAGGCTTCTGGGTTGGTCGTCTCACCCTCTACGACAACTCGGACTAAAAGTGGTCCGGTCACTTCCAGAAATGAAATCTTTGGAATTATAAACCAAGAACAGAACCGTATCTAACTAGAAATTATTATTTCTCTTTATTTTTCCAGATCAAAATGTCATAAAGAATTACTGTGCAGTTCAATCTGAGAGCTAGCCACAAAATAGAACATAAATTTTTAGCCTACATCGACCAAAGTTGCTTAAACCCATAGAACGCAGAGACGGTGGAATATCGTAAAACTCACGGATACCACCATGACATAGACAACTCAAATTCCTGTAGATTTTAGTCATAGCCGGTAGCTGTAAAAGAAAGAAAATAACAGAATTTACGCTTCACGAGAAACCTTCGATAACACCGCAGGTAAACCGGACATACACAGAATTGAGAAAAGTAAACATATGTATTTATAAATCTTTCAGTCATTCATGTTCTATAAAAACTGTGGTACCAAACACAAAGTCTGAACCGAAAGGTATATATAACAAAACTGGGATGAGACTTGCAATTAACCGGAATACATTCAAGGTGAATAAAATTAACCGTCGGAAGGGAACAAAAACCCTCCGTGAAACCCCCTTTCTAAGTAATAGAGCCATAGAAAGTCCCTGGCTGAGTTAGCCATTATTACATAAACTTTGTCACAGTAACCAGTCTTAAATTTAATAAAAAGGGCAGTTCAGAAACTCTGAAAAATTCCCGACAACGTCAACCAAGAATTTCTGGAAAGGCATCCAGGTGCAAACTCCGACAGCGAGGGTTTAAATACCTGTGGACAGCGATGAGTTAGCTCCGATGGAGTAGAGGCAGGAGTCACCACTGTTGCTATTGTCGAACGAAAAAGAAATGTACCTGGCAGATAACGAAAATGGTACCAACGGTTAGTAAGAGAAACCTAAAACCCTATCTCAATACCGAAAACAAGAACAAAAGTAATGTTTGAAACTGTTCGTCTCGGAAAGCCATTCGCAATGTTACCTTCGCATAACGCAGGACAGATGACTGGGCGGAAGTTGGAGACAGAACTCTGGTCGGCCGGGCCGGAGTTATACCATGAGACAAAGACCTTGTCAGTTTGTATTTTCTTGAATCCATAGGCCAAGAGCTTAAACTGAACTCGCAATAATCCTTTCCAGAATCGAAGTGAAGGGCAAGAAACGAAATTTGCAGGAGCTGAAACGTTATACAAAACCTTACCTGATGACCAAGGTGACAACCACGCCCAGGCACGCCAAGAATGGACGGAGCAGAACTGAAAACAGAGCCGAAAACCCTAAGGGCGACAGACATGGTCCCCAGACGCTCAGACGCAACCGAACGGCGCAACAATGACTGAGGAGACGGTTACGGGTTGGATGGACATTATCCAACCCTAATCAATCTACGCCGTAGGATCCAGATGGCAATGGAGGGCCAGATCTCGCCGAATCGGGATGACAGGACAGTATGGATAAATTCGAGAAGTTAATCATACAACAGCCCAAAGTCCGAGATTTAAATAATTACAAACGATTGCATGTATTGAGACTTACGCATAACCATAGCCCGAAACATTTATAAACATATATCAAAAGTGCATAAATTATATTCATTTAATCGAAGCCTCCAGAATTGCATCAAACTCATATGCTGTGTAATAAATATATGTACAGTCGGTTAATTTTCAACCAAGATTAATACCAATCGAACCATAGGAGGTAGTACCTCACCGTAAATACAACCATAGTATACACTGCAGTAATAAATGTCAAACGCACCGTAATTATATGGGTAGAAATATAATAAATTCCGCCGGTGGGTAGAATCACAAAAGTTTTTTTTTACTGTAGAAATTTTGTTTTAACTCGATGGGTGTGACAAGTGGTATCAGAGCCTGTTACAAGGCTGGGACCCTATTGGGCCAACTGACGTTACAATTGTATGTGTGTATTGCACAGTTAGATAAGTAGATGGAACGACAAACAAGACAAACGCCTTTACGACAACAACAGCGGAATGCCGGAGACATTCCACCGCCACCAGAGGGAAACCCCGAAATGTGGGTTCAATTGGGAATAGAGCAGCATCAACGGTCTAATCGATTGATGGAAGAGCAACAACAGCAGACTCGCGTTTTGCTGCACACATTACAACAGTTACAGGAAGAAATGGAGAGAGTGCGAAGGGAAAATGCTAGGATGATGCAGGAACAGGAAAGGATTCTAAAAAACCTTTCAGATAAACAAAATCAGAGGATTGAGAAACCCAGTACTGGCAGAGAATTTCAAGAGGAAAACGAGCAGCACACAGATGAACGAAATGTGAGCCAAAAAGAAAGAAGTGTGTCACAGCGGAGTCATCCAAACAGGAATTTCAATGAGGCTGAATCTGAGAATGAAACCGAACGGAAGACCAGTAAAAAGCACAAGGTGGAGCTGCACGGAGAATTCAGGAAGATAAAACCGCCTACGTTTGATGGCGAAAAGGAGGAAATGGCTGAAGCATGGTTGATTAATATGAACAAATACTTTCAGGTGTATGAATATGACAGTGGTCTTAAAGCACGGTTAGCTATTTACCAGCTAAAAGACAAAGCCACTTTATGGTGGGAAGAAGTAAGGAACGTGCGGGGAATAGAGGATTCCGATGTGACATGGGAAAAGTTTCAACAGTATTTTAAGGACAAGTATTTAACTGAGCATTTTTATGATGAAAAAGCTCGAGAATTCCATGAGTTAAGGCTAGGACAGCTGACCATGGATGAGTACGTTACCAAGTTTACCTCATTACTGCGCTATGTACCGTATTTAAGAGAAGAGAAAGCCAAAGTCCAAAGATTCCTGAGCAGTTTACCTGCTCACATGAAGGAGCGCATTGAGTTTGAAAATCCTAAGACAATGGACGAAGCAATTAGAAAGGCAAGGCTGTGTTATCAGCAAGCGAAAAACAAGTCAGACCAAGGAAAAGGATGGCAACCAAGGAAGGATAGCAGAAACAATGCCGGATTCAAGAAAGGTAAAACTAGCAATTTCAAGAGTAACACCAGAACTTCAATTAACAAGCAATTCGGGAGGAACCATCAGCGGGTTAGATGGCCCGGGGAAGACAAAACAGTGGAAGCTTCAAGTAAACCTGAACAGCCACAAAACCAGAGGCCACCTCTGCAGTGTTGGGGCTGCGGGGCAGCGCACTACTACCGAGATTGCCCACAGCGGGGTAAAACCGAGACAGTAAACAATTTGCAGGAAGCCTATACTGTGGGAGATGTTGCTCGAAACGTACCCAGGATTAACGCAGCACTGGAGGACCGGCAAGCCGATTTTCAGCCCACCATGATAGAACTGGAAGGTAAATTGTTAACCCAAACTGTTTCTGTTTTGGTAGATCCGGGGGCCAGTTTAAGTTATATAAGTCCTAAGTTAGTAGAAATATGTAAATTGCCAAGTCAAAAGTTTAAAAAGACATGGTTGGTCCAGTTAGCTACAGGAGCTAAAAGGAAAGTTAGTGCCAAAATACCAGACTGTGCACTGCAAATCGGTGGGCAGCAGTTGGTAGTGGACTTAAATATTCTGCCCTTGGGATCTTATGATGTACTGTTGGGAATGGATTGGTTGGAAAAGCACTGGACGCTTCTAGACTGTAAAGAGAAGATAGTTTATTACAGGGATCATGATGGTATTCGCCATGAGATTCAAGGTATAAGGAAGCCTGTACATCTGCGCCCAATTACAGCTTCCCAAATGGGAAGATGCATAAGAAAGGGATGCCAACTGTACGCTATACAAGTTGGACTAGCTGAATCTAAGAATAAAACTGCTGCATTAGAAGATATCCCTGTAATACAGGAATTTAAGGATGTATTTCCTGAAGAGGTGCCAGGATTACCACCCAAAAGAGAAGTGGATTTTACCATAGAATTGCTGCCAGGAGCATCACCAATCTCGCGAACTCCCTACCGTATGAGTGTGCCTGAATTGACAGAGCTGAAAATGCAGCTTCAGGAATTATTGGATAAGGGGTACATACGGCCCAGTGTGTTACCTTGGGGAGCACCTGTATTGTTTGTTAGGAAGAAGGATGGAACCATGCGCATGTGCATGGATTATCGGCAATTAAACAAGCTGACTGTTAAGAACAGGTATCCTCTACCCCGTATTGATGATCTGTTTGATCAGGTAAGGGGAGCTACTATGTTTTCAAAAATTGATTTGCGGTCTGGGTATCATCAGATCAGAATTAAGGATGAAGATATACACAAAACTGCTTTCCGCACAAGGTACGGCCACTATGAATTCGTGGTATTACCTTTTGGATTAACTAATGCACCAGCCACTTTTATGAGACTGATGCATAGTGTCTTTCACCCTTACTTAGATAACTTTGTGCTAATCTTCATCGATGACATATTAATTTATTCAAAGAATGCTGAGGAACACAGGGAGCATTTGCGAGTAGTATTGGAATTGTTAAGGAGGCATCAGCTATACGCGAAATTCAGCAAGTGCGATTTCTTCAAGGAAGAAATACAGTACCTTGGGCACGTGATATCTAAAAAGGGAATAGCGGTAGACCCGGAGAAAATTAAGACCATTATGGAATGGAAGGTGCCACAAAATGTGGCAGATATACGATCCTTTATGGGTCTCGCTGGTTATTACCGGCGGTTTATACAGGGGTTTTCAAAGATAGCCTTTCCCATTACTTCCGTGCAAAGGAAGGGAAAGAATTTTAGATGGACAAAGGAATGTCAGGATAGTTTTGAGAAATTGAAGCAGTTATTGACAACAGCCCCTGTATTAAGTGTGGCAGACCCGGATAAGGAATTTGAAGTTTGTACAGATGCCTGCAAGGAGGGTGTTGGAGCTGTCTTATCACAAGAGGGAAAAGTGATAGCATATGAGTCTCGCAAGCTAAAGGATCATGAGCAACGATACTCAGCTTACAATTTGGAGCTGACCGCAGTTGTGCACGCTCTCCGAGTATGGAGACACTATCTACTTGGAAAAAAGTTTGTATTAAAAACTGATCATAGTAGTTTAACCAACTACTTTAAACAAGCTGATTTAAACTCCTGACAAGCAAGATGGAATGCTTTCCTGAGCGAGTTTGATATAGATTTGCAGCATGTGAAAGGTAAAGAGAACAGGGTAGCAGATGCATTAAGCAGAAAACTGCACGGCATTTACGAGTTATATGTTAACCAAGTGGAGACCAAATTTCTGGATCAAATAAGAAGGGAAGCAGATAAGGATCCTGAGTATAAATATTTATGGCAGCAAACACAAGCACTTGAAGGTCAAGGTGGACGGGAAAATTATGAAATCAACCCAGATGGGTTGCTGGTTTTCAAGAAGAGGATAGTTATTCCAAACCGCATGCAATTAAAAACCATGGTACTAGATGAATATCATAGAAGCAATTATGCGGGACACCCAGGATATCAAAAGATGCTGACAGCTATCCGAAAGGATTACTGTTGGGCAGGTATGAGAAAGGATATAGCAAGTTATCTGAATAAGTGTTTAGAGTGCCAGCAAGTGAAGGTGGAGCATAGGCATCCTGCTGGATTAATGCAGCCCATACCTATTCCTGAATGGAAATGGGAGTTAATCTCACTAGATTTCATTACTGGACTACCAAAAACAAAACGAGGAAATGACTCCATAATGGTAGTTGTGGACCGATTAAGTAAGTCGGCACATTTTATACCTGTCCAATCCACTTATAAATCGGTACATATAGCAGACTTATTTATGCGTGAGATCTTTAGGCTGCATGGCATTCCTAAGACTGTTATCTCGGACAGAGATGTGAAGTTCACATCAGCTTTTTGGAAAGCCTTGTTTACAGGTTTAGGGACGCAAGTACATTTTAGTACTGCATACCATCCGCAAATGGACGATCAAACCGAGCGAGTGAACCAGATACTGGAAGACGTGTTAAGGATGTACATTATGCAGCAACCCGTTAAATGGGAAGAGTATCTACACTTGATAGAATTTGCGTACAACAATGGTTATCAAGAATCCTTAAGAATGAGTCCGTTCGAGGCATTATATGGGCGGCAGTGCAGAACCCCCATTAATTGGAGCAGCCCCGACACTAAGCTAATGTTGGGACCAGATATGCTAGCAGAGATGGAAGCGGAGGTAAAGAAGATCCGACAGAATTTGAAGGCAGCACAAGACAGGCAGAAGGTGTATGCGGACAAAAAGAGATCATACCGTGAGTATGAAGTTGGAGATCACGTATATGTCCGGATTAAACCAAAGAAAAGCACCTTAATGTGGGCATCGTGTGCAAAGCTAGCACCTCGATTCTGTGGTCCTTTCCAAATATTGGACAGGGTGGGACCGGTGGCGTATCGCTTAGCGCTTCCTAGTCACATTCGGGTGCATAATGTCTTTCATGTATCGTTATTGAAACGATACGTTCATGATCCTAGACACATAATCCATTGGCAAAACATCCAGGTAGTGAATTCATAATGGTTTAAATGATAATATGATGTTTAAAACTTACATAAATAACATTAGTGTCATTATGTGCGAATTGAAACCGGACGGAGAATTTACGGTCGAGCCTCACGGCATAATTGTAACACCCCCAATTTGTGTGTTGAATTTTTAAAGATAGACATTTGAACTTTAATCCTAAAGGGGTGGACCCAAGGTAATATGGTGTGAATGTATTGGCATATTTTATTTGAGGAAATAAATAAAATGATTGTGCATTTTGACCAAAAGAGAATTGAGATCTTGCCAAATCCATGGGGATGGATAAGGCAACAAATCCCCAAAAATCTTTAAAACTCCTTGAAAGAAATTTATTTAGATTTGAGGAGAATCTAAATTACCTTTAATGAAAGAGGAGTAGTTGGGAAGAGGTGGGATAAAGTTTAGGCTTGAGGAAAAAGCTTAAAACTGACTTTAAAGAATCAAAGATGGGAAGCCTAGGCTAGAATCACCTTTGTGGACGCGAAATTAGAAACATGCTTTGGGGAATTTTGAGCTTAAATAAAAATTTGCTCCTAGGCTGATCGAGAGGTTGATGTTTGTCCTAGGAGGTGATCTAACTCGGGGGTGAGTCACGGGAGACAAATAGGACTCTAGGTTGGGAGGTTAGTCAATTTGCAGATTGTGTAGTATGTTCTGAAATTTTTTATTGCTATAGTTTATTATAGTATGAATTGGCTACATATGTCGATTTTTATTTATGACAATTGCAAAATTTTGAGTGATACATTTAACGGAATCACAATCATAAGGATGTACCTTCTAAGTCTGTTTGTTGTAGACCCGAGAAACCTATAGAGTAAAAACTCGAAATCTCTAAACCCAAGTTGGTCTAGATGTTTGAAGTTACTTGGCCTCTATAGATGATTAAATTTGTTATAATTCCCATAGACACCAAGCGATAGGATGTGATTATGTGTATTGAAAAAACATTATAGTAGCCGAAAAAATGTAGTGTATATGACACAATCCTCGAGCAATATAGTAAAATATAGAGTGGTGATATGAACATTCTACATCTATAGCTTTATAAATTTTATGTGTGCATATTCTAACCATTACTCTGTTACTAGCAAATGAGTAACTATATCCTATCGAAGTTTATGATATTTAGAATTGAAGAATTTCACCTATAATTCTATCTTGATGCTTAAATCAACATAAAGGAAAAACCAAAATCTCATTTATACATCAAATCTATATAGAGCTCCTTATGGTTGAGCTCTTCTCACTTAACTAAAGATAAGTAAAATAGTCTAAAACCAAATTGCAGAAATTTGGACATATGGCCGAAAAGATTATTATGAGTTTATACATAAATATGGCTACATATGGGACCCTAATGTTCTCATTTTTATGCTATTAAATAATGGCAATCGAACCGCAATTTTATAGGTTGTCCGATATATATATAGACACGAAGAAAATCCAAAGAAAGTTTACTCACGGGAAACTACGAGAGAAGATGCATACGCAAATAAAAGGCCGAGCCGTATCGTCTGGGGAAAGCGAGTTTGGTATATATATAAACCTAATGAGCACAGAAATAAAATAAATAAATGGTCAAAATACATAATTATAAATTATATCTTGTACATATGGTTCATATAATGACGAAAAAAATGTCTGTGTCTGAGTTGGCGATTTCATATAAGGAAACGACGGTAAGAATGAACAAAATCTTATTCATTTCATAGACTAGATATGCCTTAAATATATATAAATACACATGCATACGGAAGCAAACTCTAGAGGACAAAAGCAACGATATAAGTAGCGCGGACTCACATGAGTGAGTATGATTCGAAGAAGCGAAGTACAAGTCGAAAAAATGCGGTTGAATGAAGGAGAAGAACACGAAGTCGACATAGAGGGTCTTAGATTGGAAGAAACTACGCATATATATATATATATTGCGTGGGTGTAACGAATAAATAGAGGTTACCCAACGAACTCGTTCAATATTTGTATACTATGTGATCCATAAGAAAAAAAAAACGGAGGCATAGGGGGTCTATGGCTTAGGTGGTACGTATATAAAACAAGCAAATGGCACGTAGATCACGACAAATGAAACTTTAAGATTTGAACCGAGGCGAGCGAACCTCACGGCGTGCTTGAACACGTTATTGTAAACATTCTACCGCCTGTCCAGGCAATAACCAAGCAACGCTACCGGGGAGGCTTACAAGGACAACGTGGGCGCTCAGGAGTAGTGAAGTCACCGAATTTGCATATAAATAGGTGCAAGAATATTTTCGTAGAACCATAAATCGGGGAAAGAGGAGAGATAAGAACAAATAAAACCGTCGAATATGCTTGCAATACACACCGATTAACGTAAAACCATTATGGAAATAATACGGTTGATTAAACCTACGTACGCCATGGAGAATGCGAGCTGCACGTAGGTGGGGTTAAAATGAGAGGATTCACCAAAAGTTGTAGCGTCATACCCACGGAAAGAAGCCACGGTATGCCAATACTACGGATAAGTCTGAAAAATACTAAGCGAGGAGTGTCGTTCGGAAAAGTGGGTTCAATCTCTCATGCGTGTGAACGTACGCACGGAAGATGAGATTTCATTACTGACGATAGAACCATCGGCGAGATTACGGAACGCCAAAAACCTAATCGCCTTTTTTTGGTCCTAACCCGATAGCAGTCCAAAATCTGAACTTAAACATCCGGAGTCTACAATCGATCGAACTTTTGTGAGTGGATCGGTAAACGAGAGTGAATAGACTTTGTAACAAAGAAACTCCATCATGTAGATGATAAAACATGAATGAATCGAAGGCTATGCGGGAGAAGTTATGCCCTGGAGTCGTAGTGATGAACAACCCGGGAAGAGTAGGGAACCCTCTCTTCCACATCCTTACAACCGACACGGCGGCGAAACAACAAATGACAAGGAAAAAAATATATAGAGAAAATCCGAACTCTCGCATAATAGGGGTTCGAGTTATAATACGAGGAGAGCGCCACCGGCGATTTAGTCGCCCAAAGGTCGAGTTTGTATCGATCCTTGAAGGCCGGATACAAGGCGGACCCTCGGGGATGCTAAAACTTCGGGGGTGTCATAAGTAAAGGAGGAAAAAAAAAATGTAACGGAAAATTTGCAGGTCCTTGAGATCATCGGAGAGTAGCACAGCAAAAGGATACTCGAATCGAGGTTTCCCCCTTTTATAAAATCTCGGCGAACCCGGATGAGGATTGGAAAATCTGCGTTGTACGAGGACCGCGGGCCGCGCCGCCCTCCCCCTCTGCCGGCGAGGCGTTCACCTGCAAAAGAAAGACTAGTGAGATATCAGAAACACCTCATAGCCGTTCCCCCTTCTTTGTCTGCAGAAATGCGAGCAGGCGGCTCCCCACTCTTCGGGGTTAGGGGCAGGTACAATGCTAAATTTGGAAAGAACGTCTGGGGAGCGAGATATATCCTGCTGACCTTACTTCACATGAGAAGAAAATGCCTCGATGCAAGTAAGAGTGCGCCACGATTCAGTTTTCTGTCGGTTGTAATGTAGGCCGGCGGGCCAACGCGCGCGGAAATATCCTCCGCCGGGTATACCGGGGATTAAACGTCAGGTGAAACAAAATCGAAGACATCTTGAGAGGTAAGTTAAGTTAAAAGTCAAGGGTTCGATGCACGTACGTTCAACCATCTGAAGTTACCATTTTCCGTGTAAAGGCGGCCTTGTCGCGTCTGGAAGGCATGGGGTCATGTATTTAATTATATATCTAATTATTCACATTAAAGAAAGTATTCACATTAAAAAGCTGACATATAAATAAAGGCATAGAGGTTCGGATATCTAATTATATATCGGTGTTGACTATATTGTGCGGCATGTGAGAAAATTCAATGAACCTTACACCTTGGAAATACATATATATAGGTTCTATATATATATATAGCCATGAAAATGAATGATATATATATATATACGATGAAAAAAAACAAATTGCATAGGTGGAAATAGAAAATATACATGCGAGTATGTGTGTACATATATAATAGGTGGAGATATATATATCTACGTATTAGATATATAATAAAATATATAGAGGACACATGTGGAACTTATGTATATATATATTCGGTGGAGATATATATATATATCTATGTGTTAGATATATATATAATGCATATGGAGTATATGGCACACACAATTATCCTATGCCACATATATATGGGTTGTGGTGTTAATAGAATTATGCTTAGGAGAAAAATGAATATAGGAAGAAGAAAAATGGATATCCAATTTACGACGTGGTATTCGAGATAATACAAATCATAAGGGCATTAAATGGTACAAAAAAAAAAAAAAAAATCTTGAAAGGGAGATGTTACAAATGGTATCGGGCCCTAGTTACAAGAGATACAGGCTATCAAAATTGTGCTCACTTCTTATTACATTTATTTTGTTTATATGAAGTTTATCAACGTTGTTAATGCGTATTTGTAAGTGTATGCAGTTGAAATGAGCGGGTGAAGGATTTTATGTGGATGCAAAATGAATTTGCTACTCCAGTTATGCCCCGGTCTTGGCTATGTTGCACGGATTGTGAAGTTAGGCAGGCGAAAACCGGGGGGGAGAGTGACTTGTTGTCATCGGCCCGGCAAGGAGCGGGAAAAGCTCATCGGAGAACCTTCCTGGGTGACCGGGAGGGTGAAGGTTCGGAGAGGAAGATGGATGAATACGTGGGGATGAGGCTGCTTGCTAGACGGCAGCATAAATAGAAAAGAGAGTTGCGGGGAGGTAGAAAGATCAAACCGCCTTCCTATGATGGAGAGAAGAAGAGGATCTTGAAGCATGGTTGGCGAACATGATCAAGTATTTCCAAGTATATGAATATGAGTAATCTGAAGGCTGAGCTAGTTGTGTATCGGCGCAAGGCAAAGCTACACTTTCTACAATTGGGAAAGACTAAAATGGTGCATGCTATTGATGAAAAAACGGTTACTTGGGAAGATTTTCGGACAAGTTCAAGAGTCGTTATTTGAATGAACGTTATTATGATGATAAAGCAAAAATTCCATGAGCTGAGGCTAGGGCGGCTCACTATTGATGAGTTTGTCATAAGTTTACTAATCTACTAAGGTACGTTCCTTACATTAGGGAAGAAAGGAAAAGTACAAAGATTTTTAAATGGTTTGCCCTCTTTTGTGTACAAGGAGAAAATAGAGAGTTTGACAACCCAAAGACCATGGATGAGAACATTTATAAAGCAAGACTATGTTTCTCCAGTTGATTTAAAGGTAAAAGTTTGAACAAGGGAAGAAATTTGGACGAACAAGGTTGAGTTCAAAGGAAAGAGACCAAAACCAGCATATTTAAGAGAATTTTTTGGTAGAGATCATCAAGGAAAAAGTTCGGCAAACCAAAGGAAAGTCAAGGCGCGATCCCAGTGGCTTCAAAACCGGTAGAAGGAAAGCGATGAAAAGAGGAGCCGGTCAAAATGAGGGAACCTGCGAAATGTTGGAGACTGTGGAGAACCCCATATGATGAGGTGTTGCCCCATGCGAAATATCCACATGATCGAGCGCGAGAGAGCGAGAGGCAACAACCGTCAACATAGCCGAAACATACCAACCATCGAGTGCAGCCACAGGAAAATCGGCAGTGAGAACATCAAGCAACCATGGTGGAAATGGATCGTAAGATTTCGACCTACACATTCTTGTTTTGATTGATCCGAGTGCTTCTTTGAGTTATATTAGCCACAGATTGTTGAGAAAATGTAAAATTAAACTTTGAAAAATTTCAGCGAGTCTGGATTTGAGTGCAGTGGCCACGAGGAACTAAGAGAAAAGTCACACATAAGTTGCCCAAAACGGCAATACAATTAAATGGGTTCCCAACAGAGGTAAATGCGAACATATTGCCATTAGGATCCTATGATGTGATAGGAATGGATTGGCTAGAAAAGAAGAAAGCCACTGATGAGCTGTTTGGAATAAACCTTGCATTGTGTAGATGAGGAAGGGAAACCTTTACCCTAAAGGAAACAAAGCCCATTGTAGTCAGACAAATATCAACTTTACAATTGAAAAGAAACTGACTAGAAAAGGATACCAGAATTCTATGCAATGCATGTAGAAAGAGATAGAACAAGCCGAGGAGGAGTTCTTGGATGATATGCAGTCATCGGAGAGTTTAAGAGGAGGTTTCCAAGGAAATTCTGTCTTCTAAAAAGAGAGATTGATTTTTCTATAGATTTGGTCTTTGGGCTTGTTCCAGAGCCCCTTATAGGATGAGTCATGAGCTAATAGAGGCGAAATCTGTTTGCAAAATTGTTGGATAAGGGTTATATTAGACCTAGTGTCTCCATGGGGAGCACTGTTTTTTATTGTTAAAAAGAAGGATGGGACTTTTACGATGTGTATTGACTATCGTCAAACGTAAGTTGACCATTAAGAATAGATATCCACTTCCTAGAAGATTGACGATCTTTTTGATCAAGTGAGAGGAGCTTCGATTAGCTTCTCTAAAATATTAGACCTCGAACTGGGTATCACCCATTCTCGAGAATAAAAGAAGAAGACATCAGCAAAACGTATTTAGAACAGGTATGGGCATTACGAATTTGTAGTCCTGCCTTTTGGTTTGACGAATGCCCTTGCCACCTTTATGTTTCGATGGAAAAGGTGTGTTGAATAAGTATTTGGATAAATTTGTTCTTGTGTTCATAGATGATATCTTAGTTTATTCTAAAAATGAAGAGGAACACAAGGAACATCTAAGAATAATGTTGCAAACTTTGAAAGAAAATCGGCTATATGCCAAATTCGGTAAATGTGAATTTTATAAAGAGATAAAATTCAATATTTGGGGCATATCATCTACGAAAAAGGATTGAAAAGTTGACACGAAAAGATAAAAGCCATTAAGGAATGGCCGGAGTCCCAACGATGTTACAGCGATAAGATCATTTATGGGAATTGCGGGTTATTATCCTTGTGGGTGTGGAGAGATTTTCTGCTATAGCAAATCCCATAACTTCATTACAGGAGAAGGGTGTTAAGTTTGTGTGGGTAGAAAATGCCAAAACGGTTTAAAACTTGGATTGAAACAAAGACATTTAGTAGCCTATATTAAAATTCTTTGATCTGATAAGGAGTTTGTGGTATGTACGGATGCTTGCGAGAGGGCTAGGAGAGTCTATTGCAAGAAAATTCGGTTATTGCCTATGAGTCTAGGAAATTGAAAACTCATGAATAGAATTATAGTGCATATGATTTGGAATTTGCATTTGTTATTCATTCTTTAAAAATGTGGAAGGCACTATCTGGCTGGGGAAGAAGTTCACATTGATGACCGATCATATCGAGTCTCAAATATTTTTCTCCCAATTTGTCCGAGATACAAGACAAACGGATAGGCTGTCTTTTCTAAGTGAATTTGATATGGATATAAAGCATATCAAAGGAGAAAGAGAATAAGGTTCTTGATAAGCAAGTAGAAATTCTTGTCAACATTTAAATGGCGTTGGGAGTAGTGCCCGGATAGGAGTGGTGGGAAAGCGACAAAACAAGATCCAGACTATGAAACCCTCTTGGTGAAGTTAGAAAAAGGATAAAACTGATTACACTAAAATCCTGAGACACTCTTATTACAAAAACGGAGTTGTATATTCCAAATATAGAGTCATTGAAAGAGAAATACTAGATGAATATCACAAACGGCCTTATACGGACACCCGGTACCAGGAAGAGATGTTAACGGCATTGAAAAAGAAGGCTGTTCGGCTGAATGAAGAGAGATGTGGCATAATATACGAGTAAATGTATGGAGTGTCAACTGGTCATGGTTAGAGCATCAACACCCGGCTGAGGGCGCATTAAATCCTACGCAATTGCGGGAGAATGGAAATGGAACCGATCTCCATGGATTTCATAACGAGATTGCAAGACTAAATATCAGCATGATTGATAATGGTGGTATTAGACACTTTAACCAAGGAAATTTGCTCCTTTATACTAGTAAAATCTACCTTTGGAACGACTCGGTAGCAAATGTTTTCCTAAAAGAAGTAGTAAGGCTTCATGGAGTTCCCAAGGTGATTGTCTGGTCCGAGATGCTAAGTTTACGGCGGCATTTTTGGAAAGGATTGTTTGCGGGAATGGGTACTAAGCTGAATTTTGAAATGCTGCCTATCACCCTCGGAACGGATGGGCGGGCAGAAAGAACAAATCAAATATTAGAGGATATATTTGCGAATGTATGTGATGGATAGACCATCAAAGTGGGAAGAGTATACGCATCTAGTGATTCGCTTACAATAGTTATAAATCCTCTATTAAGATGAGTCCCTTTGAGGCACTTTATGGGAGGGAGTGTCGTACTCCCTTGAAAGTGAGTCAACCCGAGGAGGATAAGCGGGTGTTGGAACCGGATGCACTACATGAAATGGAAGAATTTTCGAGCAGTCTGAAGAAACAAAGACGGCTCAAGACCGACGAGAAGAGATATGCGATAAGAAAATGGTGCACCGAGGTAGGAGTGGGGGATGTAATATTTGCGCATCAAACCCAAAAAGAGCACACACTTTATGCGGGAGTTGTGCAAAGCTTGCACCTAGGTTTTGTGGGCCTTTTGAGGTGTTAGAAAGGGTGGGACCGGTAGCTTACAAGTGGCCTTACCACCCCATGTTAAGTGCATAATGTATTTCATGTTTCACTATTAAAAAGATATGTGCATGATGCTTCTCACATAGTTGATTGGAATGTTGTACGGAGTGGAACCGAAGGGGTTGCACGCGAGAACCGCTTCAAATATTGGAGCGGGAAGAGAATGAATTGAGAAACCGAGCAGTGGTGAGTAAAGGGATGTGGAAGCACTCTTGCTGAAAAGCCACACAGGAGAGGGAAGCTGAAATGATGGAGCAATATCCATTTTTGTTTAAAATGAACTCTAGTAGTTGAATAAGAACAGGACGGTGTTTATATTTTAGAGGAGATATGTAACACCCCCGATTTGTGTGTTGAATTTTTAAAAGTTAGACATTTTAACTTTAATCCCTGAGGTGGACCCCAGGGATGACTATGGTGTGAATGTATTGGCATATTTGTTGAGGAAATAAATAAAATGGTGTGCATTTGACCAAAAAAGAGAATTGAGATCACTTGCCAAATCCATGAGGATGGATAAGGCAACAAATCCCCAAAAATCTTTCTAAAACTCCTTGAAAAAATTTATTTAGATTTGAGGAGAATCTAAATTACCCGATGAAGAGGAGTAGTTGGGAAGAAGAGGTGGGGGATAAAATTTGGAAAATTTGAGGAAAAAGCTTAAAGCGACTTCTGCAAGAATCCCAGATGAGGAAGCCTAGGCTAAACGGGAAAGAAAGCATCACGCTGTGCAATTTGTGAGGAATTAGAAACATGCTTTGGGGAATTTTGAGCTAAATAAATTTGCTCTAAGTGATCGAGAGGTTGATACGTAAAATTTAGAATTGATCACAGGAGACAAATAGGACTCCTAGGTTGGGAGGTTGGTCAATTTGCGGTGTGTGGTATGTTCTGAAATTTTTTATTGCTATGGTTTATTATAGTATGAATTGGCTACATATCGATTTTTTTATTTATGACAATTGCAAAATTTTGGTGATACATATAACGGACTTGTCCTTAAGGATGTACCTTCGAGAATGTATTTGTTGTAGACCCGAGAAACCTATAGAGTAAAAACTCCGGGAATCTCTAAACCCAAGTTGGTGCAGATCACACTTGGCCTCTATAGATGATTAAATTTGTTATAATTCCCATAGACACCAAACTAATAGGATGTGATTATGTGTATTGAAAAAGAAACATTATAAGTAACAACGAAAAATGTGATGTATGTAAGCGGCACGATCCTCAAGCAATATAGTAAAATATAGAGTGGTGATATGAACATTCTACATCTATAGCTTTTATAAATTTTATGTGTGTGCATATTCTAACCATTATAACGGTACTAGCAAATGAGTAACTATATCCTATCAAGTTTATGATATTTAGAATTGAAGAATTTCACCTATAATTCTATCTTGATGCTTAAATCAACATAAAGGAAAAACCAAAGAAATCTCATTTATACATCAATCCCTATGAGCTCATATGGTTGAGCTCTTCTCATAACTACGGGAATGAGTAAAATAGTCCAAACCAAATTGCAAATTTGGGTTATATGTAAAAAGATTATTATGAGTTTATACATAAATATGGCTACATATGGGACCTAATGTTCTCATTTTTATGCTATTAAATAATGGCAATCAAACCGCACTTTTATAGGTTGTCCGATATATATATGAACCTGAAGAAAATCCAAAAGAAGTTTACTCACGAAACTACAAGGAGAAGATGCATACGCAAATAAAAGGCGAGCCCTATCGATACAGGGAAAACGAGTTTGGTATATATATAAACCTAATGAGCCTCTTTGAAATAAAATAAATAAATGGTCCAAACGCAATTATAAATTATATGCGTACATGGTTCATATAATGACGAAAAAAAATAAGCCATACACGGTTAGCGGATTTCATATAAGGAAACGGCGAGTAAGAATGAACAAAAATCTTATTCATTTCACATAGACTAGATATGCCTTAAATATATATAAATACACATGCATACGAGCAAACTCTAGAGGACAAAAGCAACGATATAAACGTAAGCGCAAATACATGAGTGAGTATGATTGAAGACGAAGTACAAATTCGAAAAAGAAATACGGATTTGAATGAAGCCTTGAAGAACACGAAGTGACATAGAAGTGCCGATTGGAAGAAACTCTGCATATATATATATTGCGTGGGTGTAACGAATAAATGAGGTTACCCAACGAACTCGTTCGATAGGCTTGTATACTATGTGATCCATAGAAAAAAAAAAGAAAAGAAACGGAAGACGCATAGAGGGGTCTATGGGAAACCGGTGAGTCTGTATATAAAAGAAAAACGAAACAGATCTTTGACAAATGAAACTTTAAGATTTGAACCGAACTCACGAACCTCACGTAGACACGTTATTGCCACCAAACATTCTACGCACGATCGAGCAATAACCAAGCAACGCTACCGGGAGACTTACAAGGACAACGTAGGCTCTAGATAGTGAGAATCACAGACTTGCATATAAATAGGTGCGAGAATATTTTCGTAGAACCATAAATCAGAGAAGAGGAGGAGTAAGAACAATCGGCTAAAACCGTCGAATAACACGCAATACACGTTAACGTAAAACCATTATGGAAATAGCTACGATTGATTAAACCCTACATCACAACCATAGCGGAGTACGGCTACGTGATGGGGTTCCGTAAGTGATTCACCAAAAGTTGTAGCGTCATACCCACGGCAAGAAGCCACGGTATGCTTAATACTACGAGATAAGTCTGAAAATACTAAGCGAGGAGTGTCGGTCGGAAAAGTGGGTTCAATCTCTCATTTGCGTGACGGAAACGTACGCGCGGAAGATGAATTTCATTACCCAAACGATAGAACCATCGGCGAGATTAGGAACGCCAAAAACCCTATCCTTACCTTTTTGGTCGACTGATACTTGATCCAAAATCTAAGCTTAAACATCCGGAGTCTACAATAAATCTGATCGAACTTTGTGAGTGGATACGATATGAGAATAGATAGACACAACAAAGAAACTCCATCATAGATGATAAAACATGAATGAATCGAAGGCTATACGTAGGGAGAAGTTATGCCACAGGTCGTAGTGATGAACGGGAAGATCGAGAACCCTCTCTCCCACACATCCCATACAACGGAAACGCGGCCAGTAGAAACAACAAATGACAGGAAAAAAATATATAGAGAAAAATCCGAACTCTCGCATAATAGGGGTTCGAGTTATAATACGAGAGGAGAGCGCCACCGGCGATTTAGTCGCCCAAAGGTCGAGGTGTATACATTCATCGAGGCCGGATACAAAATGAGACCCTGCGAGGATGCCTTACGGCTTCGGGGAATTGTCATAAGTAAAAGGAGGAAAAAAAAATGTAGTGAATTCGACGAGATCATCTGGGAGTAGCTGTAAAGGATGCCGAATCGGGTTTCCCCTTTTATAAAATCTCGTGAATTGAGATGAGGATTGGAAAATCTGGGTGTACCGGGACCACGGAACGCCGCCCTCCCCCCCTCTGCGGCCAGGCGTTCACTGCCAAAGGAACCGAGTGAGATATCGAAACCTCATGAGCCGTTTCCCCTTGTGCGGGAAATGTCTACGAGTGAGGGCGGCTCTACCACTCTTCGGGGTTAGGGGTGAGTACAATGCTAGCTGGAAAGAACGTACGGGGCGAGATATATCTGCAACCTTATACACGGCGAGAGAAGAAAATGCCTCGATGCAAGTAAGAGTGCCGCCACGATTCAGTTTTCAATCCCGGCGGCAACGTAGGCGGCGGAGCCAACGAGCGCGCTTATTATCCTCACACCCCGGGTATACACCGAGGATTAAACGTCAAAATTGAAACAAAATCAAAGACATGCGCGAAATTAAGTTAAGTTAAACGAAGTCAGGGTTCGATGCACGTACGTTAAACCATACGATGTTACCATTTGCCGTGTAAGGCGGCCCTTGTCGCGTCTGGAAGGCATGGGGTCATGTATTTAATTATATATCTAATTATTCACATTAAGCGAGTATTCACATTAAGCAATATAAATAAAGGCATAGGAGTTCGAGATATCTAATTATATATCGGTGTTGACTATATTGTGCGGCGGTGAAAATTCAATGAACCTTACACCTTGAAATACATATATAGGTTCTATATATATATAGCCATGAAAATGAATGATATATATATATATACGGTAAACAAATTGCATAGGTGGAAAATAGAAAATATACATACGATATTGTACATATATAATAGGTGGAGATATATATATATCTACGTATTAGATATATAATAAAATATATAGAGGACACATGTGGAACTTATGTATATATATATTCGGTGGAGATATATATATATACATCTATGTGTTAGATATATATAATGCATATGGAGTATATGGCACACACAATTATCCTATGCCACATATATGGGTTGTGGTGTTAATAGAATTATGCTTGAGAAAAATAGAATATAGGAAAGAACAATGGATATCCAATTTCTGACGTGGTATTCGGATAGCCACAATAAATCATAAGGGCATTAAATGGTACGAAAAAAAAAAAAAAAAAAAAAAAAAAATCTTGAAAGGGAGATGTTACAATAATAGGCAGGAGGGGAAATTATGTCTCCGAAGACGAGCCATCGCCCGGGTTAAAGTGCAATGGAAGCACTTTGGACACGAGGAGGCCACTTGGGAAGACGAGAGTTTCGTCGTGAAGCCTATCCGAGGCTTTTTGCTGAAAGTGAATGAGAACACCGAGGACGGTGTTCCCCTTAGGGGAAAGTTTGTAACCACCATTTTTGTTTTAGTGGAAACAAATAGTTAGATGTTGTTATTATTAACAAAGGATGGATTTGGAATTCTTTGTGCCATTTTTTCTTGGATAAGAATATGTGAGGAACAAAAAAATCAAATGTTATTTTAAAATAAAGATTTCTTGTGGAATTGGTTTCATGATAAATGATTGTTAAAAGTAAAATCAAGATCACAGTGATTAGTTAGAAAAAACGATTTCACGATTATTCAAAACTTCTGGAATAAGTAAAGCATTCCAAGGGGAGTTTTGGGTTGAATCTGTGGAGAAAGAAACTACGAAATTTTAGACGAGGCGGTGTTTTCAAGCACATATGATGCCTACTGAGTTGGAGTTGCGAGACCGGATTATCGTGAGCTTGGGGCTCCAACTGTTTTCCACTTTGGAGTCGGAGAGTTTGGACCGGACTGTCCAGGAACCTCCTCCGAAATTACTAACTAACAACGACTCAGATTTTAGCACGGGGAGAGGCTATGGGATGTAATCACCCAGCTCGTGGAAGGAGCAATAAACTACTACGGCTACGGGAATTTCGAATTCGGATGAGTAGAATTCTTTTCCGTATTTGTTATGAACGGGAAAAGATAATCATTGGTTTTCATGGTGTTAGACTAAGGGTTAGGTTCTATTTTGTATTGAATAGAAGAAAGAACCTGTTGCTGAATGTTGGTTGACTGTCTCTTATTTACGGGAATTAGCTTAATATGCTTAGAAAAGTAAATTTTGACGGATACGTGTTTATATAGTTAAAACGGGGAACGGAAAAAAATAGACGGTGGTTTACTCTGTATTGAACTATAAAGAAAACGATGGGAAGAACCTTTCAGTTTAAAAGAAAACAATTAGGCAACGCTAGGAAATGCATTATCTATTAAAATCTGAAGCGAGGGGCCGTTAACCATAGTGCATGCAAAACGAGTCTTAAGGTTGGTCGTCTCATCCTCTACGACAAATCGAGCTAAAAGTGGTCGGTCACTTCCGAAATGAAATCTTTGGAATCATAAATCAAGAACGGACCGTATCAGCAAGATTATCCTTTCTCTTTATTTTTCAGATCGGAATGCCATAAAGAATTCTTGTGCGTTCAATTTGAGAGCTAACCAAAATAGAACATAAATTTCAACCAAAATGGCCAAGTTGCTTAAAACCATAGAACGCGGCAGGTGGAATATCGTAAAACTCACGGATACTACCATGATATAGACAACTCAAATTCATGTAGATTTTAGTCATAACCGGTAGTTGTACAGAAAATAGCGGATATACGACTTCACCAAAAACCTACGATAACACGCGGGTAAATAGGACATGCGAGAAATGAAGCCGGACATATATACATATATATATAAATCTTGTCATACATGCTCTATAAAAGCTGTGGTTTCCAAACACAAAGTCTGAACCGAAAAGTATAATATATGGCCGGAATGAGACTTGCAATTGGGAACCATTCACGGTGAATAAGATTAACCCTCGGAAGGAACAAAAACCCTCGTGGAAACCCCCCTTCTACTGAAAGTAAAGAGCCATAGAAAATCTACGTGAAAGACTATTGGCTATTACACATAAAGTTTGTCACGGTAACCGGTCTTAAATTTAATAAAAGGGCGAGTTCGAAACACGAAAAACTCGACATCGTCTACCAGAGTTGCGGAAAGGCATCCGGGCGCAAACTCCGACGGCGAGGGTTTAAATACACGGGCCGGCGATGAGTTAGCTTCCGGAGTGGAGTAGGCGAGAGTCAACAACTATTGCTTGTGCAAAAGAAAAATGCAGCGAGATAACGAAAATGGTACCAATTTGTTAGTAAGAAAACTTAAAAACCCTATCACAATACCGAAACAAGAATAAGAGTAATGTTTGGCTTGTTCGTCTCGGAAATACCATTTGCGGTGTTACCTTCGCGTGGCTGGGCGGATATTTGAGGCGGAAGTTGGAGATAGAACTACGGAGTGGGCGAGGCGGAGATATGCCATGAGACAAAGAAAAACCTGTCGGTTGTATTATCCGAATCCATGGCGGCGGCCCGAACTCGCATTGTCATTTCCCGGGGAATCAAAATGAAGAGGGCAAGAAATGAGATTTGCAGAAATTTCAATGTAATACAAACCTTTTGAGGTTAAAAAAAAAAAAAAGGTGAGCGAGCCCGAAAGCCTAGGGGGGGGGGGGGTCCCAGACGCTCGGGCGCCCAGCCGGCGGCGCAGCAATGGCGGGGAGACGGTTACGGGTTAGATGGACATCATCAACCCTGTGTCTCTGGCCGTGGGATCCAAATGGAAATGGAGGGCCAGATCCTCGCCGATACGGGATGACATGACGGTGTGGATAAACTCGAAGATAATCATACAACGCTGACCCAAGTCCAGAAATTTACATAATCACAACCGATTGCATGTATTGAGAGTTACATATAACCATAGTCGAAACATTTATATACATTTATCAAAAGTGCATAAATTATATTCATTTAATCGAAACCTCAGTTGCATCAAACTCGTATCTTTATTAATAAATATATATATGCAGTCGGTTAATTTTCAATAAATTATGTAATGCAATCGAACCATAGGAGGTAGTACCTCACTGAAATGCCAAACACAGCCACGGAAAACCTTTGCGGTAATAAATGTCGCTATACCGTGATCATATGGAATAGAAATACAATAATTTCCGTCGGTGGGTAGATTCACAAAAGTTTTTTTTACTATAGGAAATTTTGTTTTAAATCGATGGGTGTGACATTTTTCCACATATTATTAAGTAAGTGTTATGATTTTTTTTTTATTATTATTAAAATTAATGAAAATTTTAAATAAAGTCAATTAAATTTATTGTAATGAATTGATTTTAATATTAAATAATTAAGTTATATGTGTTATTACATATTGATGCTATTATAAATATTATGTTATTATTTTTCCCTTTTAAAGCGTTTTGAACCTTGAGTCTTATGGTTTGCATTATACTTTATAGAGTGACAATCATTAATTGGTGGTACAATGAGGGATAATATTAAGTAATTTTTAATGTTATTGTAATATCTATACTATTTTTCATTTTAAAGTGATATATTAATATATGATTAATATTTAAAAATTTGATAGAAATAAATAAATAAATAAAAAGAACAAAATTGATTAAAATAAAAATAAGTAAACAAAATAAAAATTTATAATTAATAATAATAAAAAAATAATAGATTTTTAAAAAATCTTTAGACTAATGTATTTATGAGTTAATATTGGAAATAATAATATTTATATATAGAATAATGATACTATATTTATAATCATATAAATAGATAGTTAAAAAAAAGGTATATTCATGCATATCACACTTATGTACCTACTACTAAATAATACATAGAAATATAGGTAATAATAGAATTCATACACACATAGAATACATTCATACACATACAAAGAGTACATGTAAACAAGACACATACAAATGTGGCAAAGAATTTTATACACATGAAGAATACATTCATACACATACAAAGAATACATGTAAACAAGACAAGTACAAATGTAGCAAAAATTTCATGCTACACACATGAATATTACATTTATAGACATACAAAGAATACAAGTAAACAAGACACATACAAATGTAGCAAAGACACATGAATAATACATTCATAGACATACAAAGAATACAAGCAAGACACATACAAATGTAGCAAGAGCGATTCAAACAAACATGAAGAATACATTCATACACATACAAATAATACAAGTAAACAAGACACATACTAAAGTAGAAAAAGAACCGATTCATACCCATACAAAGAATAAAAATTAAACAAGACACATGCAAATGTAAACAAAATTTCATAGACATGAAGAATACATTCATACACATACAAAAGAATACAAAGTAAAAAAGACACACACATACAAATGTAGCAAAGAACACATTCATACACATAGAATACATTCATACTTATACTCAAAAGCATACAAAATGAGACATTCGAGAAAAGAAAAACGTTATAAAGAAGTACATAGAAGAAATAAAATCACTCTCAATAATACACATTCCACACACACATCATATGAAAGTAGATATTCTATTTATTAATCCATGCAAAATGAAATGCCCTACAAAGAAATTCTAACTAAAAATGCAACTAATAAAAATAATATATATATATATATATATATATATATATATATGAAAACCAATACACAAACATTTAAACATAATAAGCTTATACAAATAAATAATAAAAACCTTTAAATATTTACAAATTCTCTAAATAATATATTCATATATTTAAATATCAATGTAAATATATATTAAAAATAAATATATATATATCTATATATATATATATATATATATATAACATATTGATAATAAAAATATATAATTAAAAAAAAAATCAAAATTAAAAAAAAAAAAAAAGAGGTTATATTTGTTGTATATAATATACGTGAATAAGAGTCATTTTGACATTTAAGTGCATGTTGGGAAGATGCATAAAATATTGTAAAAATGTTAAGTGATTTATGTGAATAAGAGTGATTTTACAATTTGTGTGTATGTGGGTTAGATGTTTTAAAACATTGAAAAAATGTTAAGAAGTGATTTAAAGTGAATAAAGTGATCTTTCCATTTGGAGTGCATGTTGGCAAGATGTTTAAAACGTGTTTCTAAATTATTATTATAATAAAATGATATATTTTAGTTTTTGCATATTGGAGTTAGTATAAAATAAAGATAGTGAAAACTTCATACAACTTAACCATCCTAAGAGCCTTTTTTGGAGGGTTGAATTCCCCTCCAAAACAAAAAAAGAAAACTCCCTTTTGCTAATGGTAGCTTGTGTTCATGTACATTTTTTGATGGGCCCATCTAAACAAAAAATATATATAACTTTTTCTAATTACAACATTACAAAAAATAAAAATAGATAATGTTTCGCCGAGCAACTTCGGTATTGATATATTTTACATAACATACAATATGAAATGCTATTGCTAGTCTATAATATAATATACAAACACTTCCTAACAACTTGTAACATAATTAAATACAAATTTCATAAAAAAGAAAATGAATATTATATAAACCCATAATGTATGAAAAATATTATATAAACCCAAAATGCATAAGAAAAATATTAAGAAAAATATAAATATAATATAATATAATTTGCTAATTCTATATAATAACACCTAAATTCAACAATTGCATATTAAAAACACATATAACTAATGAATAGCTTAATCATAACAAAATATAAGGTAACAAATGCATAATAAAATATAAGGTAACAAAAGCATGTTTATTTTAAAATTCTAAATAGATTAGAAGTGATTCTGGTAAATATATTACGTGGTAAAACTAAATGTTACATTGTAAACTTAAAACAAAATAAGCGATGCGTAAAAACTTTGTGATCTAATTAATAAAACTACGTGATAACACCTTGCGATATAATTAATAAAACTACCTGATTAATAATAGTGAGCAAAAAGGAATCTTTGTGTTACGTTGGAAAGTTCAACAAAATAAATAAAAGCTGAAAGCTAAAACACCTTGTGATATAATTAAATAAAATTAGAAATAAAACTACGTAATTAATAATGGAGAGAGAAAAGTAAAATCTTTGATTATATAGAGTTTCCATGTGAAACTGGTTGTAGGAGATGGCTTATGATTGTTTATCTCATCATCTTTGTATTCTGATTGCCCGTGTTATGTTTTGGGACTGCGCATGCATGCGCAAGTGAAGGGTTCATCTCATAACCAGTTATGAATTCTTGTTGACAACCGCCAATGTTCACTTCACATTAATAGACAGGGGATTTTCATCGATGAACGGGATGAGTATTGATAAACAAGTGTTGCACCACACCCAATAATTGCTAGAATTGATTAAACAGAATATATATACCAGGTTATACTTGGTAGAATTGTATATATATATATATATATCTATATCAAGAGGCTAGGCATGAAAGTGTAAGGATAACAGCAAAGAGGCCTGATGTGAAAGTGTATGGATAATAACAAATATGCGTGACATGAAAGTGTAAGGAACGTGAAAGTGGAAGGATGACAACTAGGCATGCAAAAGATGGATATTGGAGCAGGGTGGTTTAATAAAGAAACAAGTAACAAAAATACATTTGAAATCTCAACTCTTACAAGTACACTACTGGTCAGATACATATGAAGTCCACGGAAAACTTTATTTCCGTTGAGGCATTGGTTTCGAGTATATTTGGGTATTCTAGGTTTCCGATGTGGCTGTATTGTATTAAGCAGAGGCCATGTTATTTAGGGCAGGGAAACTATGATGATTTTTTGAAAATATAATTAAATTAAATAAATATTCCAATTAAATCTAATGTTTTTTGAATGGAGTACAATTCCAGCTATACTATCTAGGTAGCTTCTTTCCTCCCACAAGCCCTACCCTTTGGAATCTCTACATCTCAAGTTTCTTCCCGAGATATCTCTTTTGAATTGCACAATCTTAAAAGGGTCGAGGCCTTCTCATAGGATCATAAGCATAAGATCCTCGGTCCCGAGCATCTAAGCAGGGATAGTCAAATCTCACAGCTCTAGAGCATGTGACTATTTGGGGATAGTCAAATGTAATATTCCATTTTCTTGATTACATTAAGTGGGATAGAATTGACCCATGGTATTGACCCATGGTATTTCTTGTTGGTATTGACCCATCGAGCCTATAAAAGGGGAGAGAAGCTAGGCATTTAGGGCATTCTGGATTATCTATTTTATTATGTTTGGGTTGAGAACCTGGCCTGGCCAATTCTATTATTGATCCCGGGACGAAAACCCCGCGGTGATGTTTATGTGGTGGATCCATCCAGGATTCACAAGTGGGCTTTAATTTATTATATTTGTTGTGTTCTATGATGGAATACCTAGATGTGTTGATTTATTTAAAATTTGATCCTCGGGATATTACAGTGGTATCAGAGCTGGTTTTTCTTGCCAGCCTGAGGGTTTTAAGAGTACTAGTTTCGGTGATCCTTCATAATCACCCTAGCTAGAATCTCATCAATTTCGGTGGTTCTCCATAACTACCCTAATTGACCATTGTAGAGAAATTACTTGTCCACCATTGATTTGATTGGCAGGTAGAAATTTTAATTGTGGAGGCAAACTTTAAAAAGATCGAAACCGGTGAAGTTGTCTTATAGTTTTCTGGGTTTCTAACATAAAAGCCAGAATTGATGAAGACAAGTTAAGGTAAAGGGTTTCGAGGTTAGATCTGGCTTTATCTACCAGAATCAAGAACCTCTGACAGAGAACAAGGCTAAATATTTACAGCCGCAAATTTATCTAAAAATTTGTGACAGATGTGTTGCATGCCACAGGTCGAATTTGTTAAAGCCATGGTTTAAATATTTGGCAGACCAAATTCTGTTTGAAGGAATTTTTTTTTTAATTGATTAAGGTAGAATATACCTGCTCTGAGGTAGAAAATTCGTGAATCTGAACTTCAAGAATCCGGAAGAGTTGAGTTAGTGTAGTCACGGCAATTTTATGATTTCTGTTGCAAGTTGAGAATCAAATTTTAGCATAGATCGATTTTCATAGTCGGGAATCCACTCACACCGAGGGAGAGATATTACGCTGTGAAGCACCGAGGGTAGCATCGGTGGATCAAGATGGAGTCGAACCTGTGACAACGTCCCCCTCCTGTACGCTGAATGACTGTGGCTACCAAATTGTGGGAGCTTCCGCCTGCAGCCAACAAAGTAGCCAAGACTGACGAGTTCGTTGGAGGACAAGTGAGCCAGCGTTGATCAAAAGCGCCAAAGACCACCAGCCAGTTAGAAAAATGCCAGA